>CAUYRT010022402.1:0-22985 GCA_963574885.1 Lepilemur ruficaudatus
TTGGAAACCAGCCCGATTCAAGGAGGGTTCTGATGCACTGCGGTGAATTTTTGGCAATGAGCGGGCCAGCAGCTCAATAGAGGCGAGAATCTACAAAAACAAAAAGACACAAAAGAAAAAAAAGAAAAAAAAAAAAAAGAAAGAAAGAAAAAGAAAAAACAGAAAGAATGAAAATCTGGGTGGTGTAAATCTTTGAAAGTCCCATCATACTTTATAAGAAAGCACCTGAAATCTTACACAGTTTTCAGTATTATCATAAATGCTTGGAAAAATATTCACAAAGAAACTGATACTTTCTTAAAAAGAAAACTACCAAACTACTACAGCTTTTATCTCTATAAACTGAATGGGGAAAGTAACTCATATTTAGCTTTTGTTTACATTTTTAGATCATTTGCCAGCCTTTAAACAGTAAATAATAAAAATTTAAAATGTATTATATAACCTATTTGTCACAGACTGAAAGTCCCTTTGGGGAAGAAGATGGAGTATATATAAAGCACTATATGACCATCTTTAAACAGAACTATCAGCAACTCACCCTTTAAAGAAATTTAGCAATGGGAATGTCTTATATACACCGAATTAAAAGCAGAACCCCACTGATTCAGACTGCTAGGGGCACATGACAAGTGACAGGTGACAACCCAAGAGTTGAAGACAGGAGAACTGTATAAATAGACAGCAATATACAAAACATAAAAATTCACATATTTTAAGGTACAAAGAAACAGGTTATGTATGACCCTTGAAGGCATACAGCATGAAAATGCATGTTCATAACCATGAGACATGTTTATAGGGCTCAGCATAACGCCTGGCCTATGGTAAGTAGTACTCAGTAAAACTTTAGCAGCCATTATTATTACTTTTATTATTGCCCTGAGCTACCAAACTTTTAAGTTAAACTATAATCTTTATAATGATTAATATAAGAAGACAGAGAAGTAAGCAATGTTATAAAAATTTTTAAATTCCAAGCATAGCATGTAATAAAAACTCAGATAATATAGAAACTTACAAAGTAAGAAGTATAAGGCTCTTAAATTCCATCCTCCAGGGTCAACCACTGTTAGAGTTTATACTTTCTTCTGGACCTTTTCTATGCACATATGAAAACAGAGACCACCACACCACCTTTTAAAGTGGTAGCACACTACATATATTTTTTCTGCATTGTTTTCCTTTTCCCTCACCAATATCCATGCCATCTGTACAGAGCTACCTTAGTCTTTATGTCTCTGATTTTTCCTATTATAGTAAACATTCTTATATATATCTGAATACTTATGGAAGTAGGTTCTGTAGAATAGATTTTTTGGAGTATTTTAAATTTATGGATCAAGTCCTTCCAAAAGGCTGAACAATTTACATTCCCACCAACACTTTAAAAGTTTAAAATGAATGCTCTTCCTCTCTTCCCATCAGTGTTTCCAATGCTGGATATGGCCAATCTGAGAGGCAAAATTAAAATGTAGTTTCCTGTTGTATGACTTTGCATTTTATTGGCTGCTACTAAAATCTTTTCACTGTTTCCTAAGTATATTCACCATTTGTATTTCTTTTGTGAATCATCTCTTCATATCCTTTTTGCCCATTTTCTATTGATTGTCTTTTACTTTTTGATTTGTAGGAGTCCTTTGTATCCTACAAATATTTACTCTTTGTTATATATGCTACAATTATTTTTCTCTTCATCTTTCAGTGTTAATTTTACTATATAAAAGTTAAGACATGTTAGTGTAGTGATATCTGCTAATCTTTTGCTTCATAACTTCTGGATTTTGTCTTGCCTTAGCAAAGCCTTTCCTAACTCTAGACTATACAAATAATTTCATACTTTATAGTTGTGTTTTTTTATATATAGATCTTTAGCTATTTAAAATTTACGTGCCATATTAATAGTATGGTATGAAATGCTATCTTGTAATGAAAATTTAACAATAGTACATAAAAAGAGTAGCCTGAAATAATCTAAAAAATTCATACCTGCATTTTGGTTTTTGATACCATGCAATTAATGAAATGTTATATTTAGAAGTATGAAGATTTTGCTCCTTTTAATATCATTTAAAAAGTGGGCCTAAGGATGCAATTTGCATTATGTATGTAAATCAAACATGCCAAATAAAAAAACCTTATCACCTGGGGTATGGAAAGAGAATACTGTACAAGGTCATGCTGACATGGTCAACAACACTGGCCTTTCACTGGGATAGTCTCAAATCAGAGGTTTTATGAGTAAAAAACAAAAAATAAAAACTCTTCCTCAACGGAATAGTAACTGAGAATTCCAATATGTAAAACATTTACCTATCCACTCAACATTTAGCCTCTCTATTCCTCTCTGAGGCAACCCCAAGAGACTTATTGAAAACATCAATTTGACTGGGTGCAGTGGCTCATCCCTGTAATCCCAGCACTTAGGGAGGCCAAGGCAGGAAGACTGCTTGAGGCCAGGAGTTCAGGATCAGCCTACGCAACATAGCAAGACCCCATCTCTAAAAATAAACAAATAAATTAGCCAGGCATGGTGGTGAGTGCCTGTAGTCCCAGCTATTGGGAAGGCTGAGATGGGAGGATCACTTAAGCCCAGGAGTTCAAGGCTGCAGTGAGCTACAATTGCACAATTGTACTCAGCCTGCGCAGCAGAGCAAGATCCTGTCTCTCAAATTAAAAAACAAAACAAATGAAAAAAACCCTCAAACAACCCAAAGCCATAAATTTTATCTTATTTACTTCTTTAGAGAAGAATAAAATTTTTTTTAGATAAAAAATAAAGAATGAATGAATCTCATTCCTGTAGTAGTGACTTCTAAGTAACTCACGTAGGAATGGATATTCAAAGGCATAAGGGTTCACAAAAAAGAACACCTTAGTAATTATGGTGGGAGAGTAACTATGGAAGTCAGCATTTCCTACTTGAAACTGTACTGATTTATCAAGGCATATTTATATAGTGCTATCAAGAACTTCCTAAGCTTTAGAAAACACTGTATTTATATTACAGTATCTACTATACATAAACTCTAAGCTTGTTGAGGCCTTAGTTTCAGTTCTTTGTAGGGCTTATTAACTTAAGGGCTGTAGCCTAACAACATGAAAAGATAAAATGCAAAGAAAGTTATCAAGAATCAGAGAAAGGCTGACTGAGCTGACAGTTGCCTTTTCTTTTTGCCCTATGTGGAAATGCCCCTCAAAAAGACCTAGTTAAAGGGAAGCTTGGCATCTGTTTATTTTACCATTAAGAAGAATTAAAGCAGTGGTTCACAAAGTTTGGTCTGTGGATATCTAGGGGATCCACAAGGTCAAAACTATTTTCATAAATAGCAATGAGATATTATTTATCCTTTTTACTGTCATTATTTTACAAGTGAGTTTTCAGAGGTGACATGATGTGACATATTACAACATAGTAAGTACAAAAGCAGAGAATCCAGTTGTCTTCTTTTTGCAAAGAGATTTGCAAAAAATGTAAAATAATACAACTCTTCTATTTTTTTTTGGATAATATAATTGTTTTATCTAAATGTTATTTAATGTGTTAGTTTTATTATCATGTTTAAATAAATTCATAAATATTTTTAAAACATAGTTTTAATTTCTAATATAGCAATTATTATTTACATAAACATAAGCTCTTTGGAAGGGGTCTTCAAAATTTTTAAATGTCAAAAAGGGTTCAGAGACCAAAAAGTTTGAGAACTACTAGACAAATGCAAAGTCTTTCTGAATATTTTGTATTGGGACCCCAAATTTCTAAGTGAACCACTGCTTAACCTTTATAAAATCATTCATGTGTTTGCTTGTTTGGAGTCAGCACATGGAATCCAAACTCATGAAATACAAACTGTGTGCCTGAAAAAGTGCTCAAAAATCTGCCTTTGAATGTTAGTCTGTCCTTTTAGGTAGAATGAAGATTTTTCTTACTTGGGGAAAGAGTGGTCTTTCATCTCTTTTCTTTTTGAGGCACTCTGCCATTAATCTCTTCATGGCTTTTGGACAGTTACTCCGTACCTTACTGAGATCTGGAGATAGGTATCCTCGTCCCACCATAAAAATTATCTGGAGAGAGAAAAAAAGGCAAATGATAAAACTTGTAGATAAGTTAAAAAATACATATTTATTGAAAACTCAGATAAATTGTACACTTATGACATGTGTATTTTCCTATAGATACATTACACGTCAATAAAAAGTTTAAATAAAATACTAGTATTTGGATTTCTAAACATCACAGACTGTGGGGAGTCCACACTCACTGAGCTGGCAGCTCAACCCTCAGGACCCCTGGATTGTGCAAAGATCTCCTAACTGCCCCCAGTGCTCCTGCGCTTCCAGTCCCACCTCATCCAGTCCATTTCCCGCTGACAGGGCAATCTTTCTAAAGCAGAGCTGATGCTGACTCTTTTTTACTTAAAAAATAATAATTCATTGAGCATTTCTTATTGTTGGATATTGTGGTAAGTTCTTATGTGTAGTATAAACCAAAAAAGTTAACCTTTTTAGCAGTCATTCTGGCATCTGCATTTTAAGCCCTTTTGTTGAGGAAACTCTAATGGGGCATTTGGCTATACAAATCTGAGAACCAGAGCCTCCAGGGGAGATGAGCTAAAATCCTCTGTTTAATAAAGTAAAAAGGCTTGTCTTCCCTGGGTACAGAGATTTATATTATTTTTAATTTCTTAATTTTCTAAATTTTTGTTTCTTTTGAGGGTGAGCAGAGACAGATGTTCGGACTCAAGGAAGAAAGGGTCTGGAAGAGGAGGTTTTGATCCGGGAGGCAATAGGTCCAATAGGGGCAGATTAGAGGCAAAGGTGGAGGAAGTCAGTAAGAGATCCCTGTTATAGGGTAGAGCTGATGAATTTTGGGAACAGTCAAGTTCCTTATGTTATTTCTTGTTAGGTGCTGTAATGACCCTTAACGATGAACAAAAAACTTTAGTAAAGCTTTGATTGCAATATGGTCTCTATGGTACAGGTTACAATGATGAAGCTTGGGAAGACGGAATGAGATATTTCAGGGAGTATTGTTTTCTTTTGCACTGCCCATTTCTTGAGATATTCCAGGGAGTATTGTTTTCTTTTGCACTGCCCATTTCTGAAGCCATGCAATCCTAACATCATCATTTTAATGGAGTACAGCAGTCTTATTATTCTAGGAGTAACCTGGAATAATACTTTGGGGCAACAGGTGAAAAGCAACAACCAAGAGAATGTAAAGCACTTCCAACGGGGTCTTCAAAGTTGAAAGAAAGAGTCTAGACTGCCTGTATTGTCTTATAGGCCAGCAATTCAGATATGCTTACTTGGCCATCAATGGAAAAAGTAGCCCTGAAAGGCCGAAGAACTTTGGGACATTTGGATTGTAGATGTCATCCAATTTAATGCTCAAAATAATTCTACTAGGTCAGTATTTATCCCATTTTACAGATAAGGAATCCAAAGCTCCAACAAATTAAATAACTTGCCCAAGATAATACAGCTATTAATATATAAGTGACAAAAAGGATTTGGAGAGAAGACCATTCCAATACAAATCTGCTCTTAACCACTCTTATATTGCCTCTGCTCCTCCTCAACTTGCAGTGCCCTCCCTAACCCCATTCTCTAGCCATCTGAAATCCAGAGGAATCAAGGCCTAACTCAAAGCTCACCATGCTTATCATACTTTTCCTTTCACACCTAGAAGTATCCTCCTTCCCACCACCAGCTGTGATGATCATTTACTGCCTTGAATGGTTATTAATCTTTTTGTAATATGTATGTTATTTAAGTTCCCCAGTAAGACTATGGGTATTTGTAGAGCAGGGACTAAGACTCATATGTATTTTTTTTTTTAATCTTCTTTTTAAAAAATCTATAACCAACTCTGTCTCCAGTATTTAACATAACCTTTTCTGGACACAGAGGCTTTCAATGTTTAAGTTAATAACTCATTAGGGTGAATGATAAATATTTGCTAATTGATTAGCCATGTCATATACCTGTGGTTTTCAAACCAGGGTAAAGTATCCCTGGGGTTACAAGAAGACTTCACCAGAGGTATACAAACAGGATAGTTTTAAGGGAATTAATTTCTACATCACCAACTTACTGACATCCCCCTTCAAAAAACTGATTTGCTGGAGAATCACTCAAGTGGTAATGTAAAGCTTATCCTCCTTTCCCATCTCCCCTGTTGTAACTGTCCTGCTCCCACTTTACAAAAGGCGTACCTTTTACCCATATGGAATCTTAACTATAGTAAACCACTGGGGTATCAAAGGGAGATTTCCAAATGTTGGTGTCTAACTGGGCTCTAATGAATGGGTAGCAAATCCCTTTGCAAGTCAGCTGGTTTCCAGTTGTTTGCTTTCAATAAAATTAGTTGATCTTGAATTCCTGGCCTCGAGTAATCCTCCCATCTCTGCCTCTCAAAGTGCTAGGATTACAGGTGTGGGCCACTGTGCCTAGCCCAACAAAATTAATTAAAATGTCAGCTGGTCATTAAAAAAATCTTAATGACAAGTTACTATGTAATTTTTGGTACATTATAGGAATGAGTTCTAATAACTGAGTGATACGGTATGTGGTAAAGAATTAACCTTGCCCAAAGAGAGGGCTGGCCTTAGCCCTTAGCTCCTGGGAGGTAATCACTAAGACCTTAAAATGTCCTGCCTGATCAGAGAGTCTGTTATCTGGAGGCCATGGGCCATGCCAGATGGTCTATGCTTACAATGTGATTTATACAGGGGGCTGCGGGGAATGTGGCATCAGCTTGACCTCTGGAGGAGCTGGAAACTTAGGTTAGCCACGCAGGTGGTCAACTGTACCTATGTGATTGAGCTCTAATAAAAACTCTAGATTCCAAGGCTCAAGTGTGCTTCCCTGGTTGGCAAGACTCTACATGTACTGTCACACATTGCTACTGGAAGAATTTAGCACTGTCCACAACTTCACTGGAAGAGGGTAACTGGAAGCTCCACACAGGAACTCTCTTGGATTCTGTCCCATGAGCCTCTTCTCTTGGCTAATTTTAATCTGTATTCTTTCATTTTAATAAACTATAATTGTGAGTATAATAGCTGTCAGGGAGTCTGGAACAGCTGCTAGTGAGTTTTCAGTGAGTCCTTTTAGTGAACTACTGAACCTGAAGTTGGTCTTAGGAACCACTAAACTCTGCACATGGCTGTAACAAAACTCCTGCCTTTCCCATCTTCTTATTTGAATAAGATTTCTCAGTACTTGCCTCTAAAAATAAAACAGTGAAAGGACTGATACTGAGCCCTAGCTTGTTCTAGCAAAAAAGTCTTATTTCTCCCCAGATACATAAATTAATTGAAGGGAAAAGAAAATCTCCATGTCATTCATTAAGATACACATTTCCCATAAATTTTACCTTTTATGTTTCTATAGCTCAGAACTTATTTTTTAAATTAGGTATATATTAATTATAATAACATAATTTAGAATTTAAAAAATTAACAGGGTCTAAAGTCATAGAAAATTTTTAAAAATTCTAAATTTAAACTTATAAACATCTTTTGTTGCAGAGATGTAACTTTGGTAATCAACAAAAGGCTTTAAAGCATAAAACTATCTTACATTAGGACAAAATTCTGTGGGGAAGACAGAATACAAATAGTTTGAAGAGAAAAAAGGAACCATGTAGAACTTCCAAAACTTAAAAAAGAGCTTTTGTATTTTTTAAACAAGTGATGGTAGATATGAAATCAGTATGGTTTTTAGATTTTACTGGGTACATTTTAAAAAGACTAATTTTATTTTAAAATATCAATAGAATACATTGGAAATTACATTCTTTGCAATTATCTTTGCAAGATAAAAATATTTAAATGCCAACTAAAAATGTATAAGGAGGTATATAGTTTTTCAAAATTCTTGTAGGAGGAATGAGAGAAAAAATTGAGGACAACTCTCATATTTTTATATACCCTACAGAATTTAGTTAGTACAAGGCACAAAGCAAGTGACTTTCAATAAACATCTGCTGGGCTGGGTTGGGGGCTGACTAATGAAGAAACAACAAGAAGGGAAAAGGGAAAGTCTTTCCTGTATATAAATCATGGAGAAAGGATTCATGTGGTACATACACAATAAGAGCAATACCTCGGTTTGAAATTCTGGGTCTTTTTATTTTCAATCTGCACTCAGTACTCTTGGCATCTCTACCCCTTCATTCACTCTTCAGCATTACTAAAGCATACGTCTGCTCATTTTCAGTACCATCCCCAGTACTGTCTCAACAGAACTGTCCACCCTGCTGCAAGCAGAGCCTGTGCTTTGTTCTCTTCATCTGTGAATCTCTCTATATTCCACAGTGCTTTATATATAACAGGTACTGAAAACATTTTCTATTAAAATAATTTGCCTGTTGATAAGACACTGGTACTTATTTCCTGTTTCTTGAGATACTGTGCTTAGAATCCAGACACCATGCTATGAGAAAAGCGAAGCAGCCTGTGAAGATGTCCTTATGGAAAGGTCCATGTGGAGAAGAACTGACCCTTGATGACCCTCAGTCATGAAGCCATGACTGAGCTTCTAGCTGACAGCTAGCACCAACTTGCCAGGTAGGTGAATGAGCCATGTCGGAGTTGATTGTTTTAACATGATGTCTACCTACTCCAGTCAGTACCACGTAAAACAGATATGAACCTTCCTCATAGGAGGGCAGCCCAAATTGCAAATTCATATTAATAATTTGTTTTAAACTACTGCATTCTGGGTGGTTGGTTATGCAGCAATAATAACTGGAATACACTTATATTAACAGACATGTTATCTATTATTTTCTTTTAAGAAGATATAGCACTTCTGCTCCAAGAAAGGAAAACCAATATACCTAGCTTAAATAAGCACATTATTAATCCCAACTTACAGAAGCTGCAGTGAAAGAGGGAAGAATAGTGTGATTCTATGACACTATGACAAAGTGATTTCCCAGACTTCTAACACTAGGGTAAGTTAAAGTAAGAAAGGAATACTACTTTGTAAAGTAATATAGAGACGGTCATCCTTCAAAGAGCTAAGGGACCTATTTTAGGAAAAAATCTGATTTTTAGAACTAGAAGAAATTCTTTAGTCTAATTATCTTATTTTTATAATTGGAAAAAAAATAAGATACATAGAGAAGTAACATGACCCTGTTATGAGGGTCATGAGTCCAAGGCCTGCCATTACACTGCTTTACCAGAGCCCTGCTTTGAATTTACAGGCAAAACCTGCCACCTCAGACTATGGGGTTGAGTGTATAGCGGAATGGTATCTATATGGCATAGTAAAGAATATTTTTGGATTCTTAAATAGAAATTTAATCTGAGAGCCATGGAGATCAAAGTGTAAGAGAAAGAAAAAAAAGAAGTAAGGAAGGAAAGGAGGGAAGGAAGAAAAAGAAGAAAAGGAAGAAAAGGAAGGAAGGAAGGAAGGAAGACAAAAGAACAGAACAGAAAAGAAAAGAAAAGAAAAGAAAAGAAAAGAAAAGAAAAGAAAAGAAAAGAAGTCAAATCAATCCCAGCAATACCTGGGGTTATTTCATTGAGGATAACCAGAGTCATCCTTTCAAAATGTAGAGTTATAGGAAAAGTACCATTTGGCAAAAGCATACTAGAGGGTAATGAAAAAGAATGAGGGTAGTGAGAAGAGGATATCATTATTTTAGCCTTCTTCTCCATCAAATACTTAACTTCATTTCAGACTGGCAAATTCCAGAAGGATCTAACTATACTACTAGAAAGAATTAACTAGTAAAGGCCTTACCCTTCTGTTGGTCACTCACTCCTCTCATGGAGAGTAAGCCCTTGCCACATCATTTATTATACTCCCATGGAGGACAAAGCACCTAAAATGCCAAGAATTGGATGAGTGCAGAACTCTGGGATTCTTTTATCCACATTTTGGAGATGATAATACTTGTTTCTGTATTATACTTTTATTATTGTATTAAAATAAATTTGTTCACTGACAAATGGATTTCATCCAGATTTTAGGTTCATAAATTTATATTAATTTGTAGTCTCTATGACAAATCAACTAAACTAAAGATCCCTAGTAATTTCTCCAGACAAATAACATGCACAGGAAAGGTGAACATGGTACAGGGTTTTATGCTGTACCATCGGATTAATAAGACTGTAAAAGGCAGAGCACATGAAGCGTGCAAATTAGAGACAATTTTGCTACTCACACTGCCATTATCAAATCAATCATCTCAGTGATCTAAATCTGACACAAGTGCAGTAAGTGCAATACCTCACTTATGTTCTTTAGCTAATATTTCCGTCTACCCTGAATCTAAGTCTCAAGTAGGCTTAAAATACCAGATAATTAAAACTGAAGTCATATGTTGTTTAACATGCAAAGCCAAGACTCAACATTCTAAAGCTATGAAGTAGTTAGAAAGTTCAACAGCAACTAAAAATTTAGTTTTATGATGAAATGGGCAGAAATGTAGCTATTTAAAAAAATCCTCAAAACACAGACTCAAGACCACTGTTGGGTAAGGGCCATACAGTGATTCAACAAGTATACACAAAATACTTGATAACTTAGATTACTCCCCTGATATCACATGATAGCTGAAGAGAGAAAGCTACAGAGATGTCACCAAAAAGACTGAGAATTGAGCTAATGACCAAAACAAACACATCCCTTAAATGAAGCAACACATTTACACACAAAAACCATCATTTCATTAGGTTGGAAGTTATGAGGAAATACATATAAAGCTCAAACTTTTAAAAATTTCTTTGGATTGGTGATTCTCAACTTTGGTATGTATCAGAATCACCCGGGAAACCTAATAAATACAGGCAGCTTGGACCCCACCCTAATGAGTCAGAATCTGCTCCAGCATCTCCATTTTTTTAAACAAATTTCTCAGGTGATTCTGATGCAAATCCCAGTATAAAGTCTAAATATTCTTTAACTATAGTTTATGCGGTCAACTATTGTTTTCTAATGAAGATTAATTGCCGTAATCTCTCTCTGTCCCTCTACACACACACAGACTTAAATGTTGAGGTATTCAAGGTACTTTTAGTAAATACAACTCACTTTTCTTGGCCAGTTTTAAAAGCCTAAGTGAGTTTAATGTGGCTGAGATAGAAAAGGCTAAGAGCTCTATGAGGTTACATTGGTACCTTTTGGAAGGTAAGGGACAGAGAAAAGGAACTTAAGAAGGAAAGAAGTAAAAAATTATCCTCCTATTAGAATTCTAATTATAGAAAAATCAAAGTACGATGTAAGATTCTTTCCATTTACCTAATTTTAAACATTAAAAAAAATGAAGAAACCTTAATAATTTTAAAAGAATTTGATATAAAGAAGTCCATAACTGAGTACCTGCTCTGACAGCATAATCTGTGATAGAATACAAGGTATAAAGTCCAGATGCTATAATAGCAGAGCTATTCTAATTGTGCTATGGTCAAGAAACCTGAGGTATATCCATTTCTGTATCTTTAAAAAATCAGGAATTTCACTCCATTGTAACATTTAAGACTCTTTATTTTTGACACAGGGTCTTGCTCTGTTGCCTTGGCTACAGCGTAGTAGCATCATCATAGCTCACTACAACCTCAAACTCCTGGGCTCAAGGGACCCTCCTGCCTCAGCCTCCCAAGTAGCTGGAACTATAGGTGCACACCACCACACTTGGCTAATTAATTTTTTAAAAAATTTTTTGTAGAGATGGTCTTGCCATGTTGCCCAGGCTGGTCTTGAACTCCTGGCCTCAAATGATCCTCCTGCCTTGGCCTCCCAAAGTGCTAGAATCATAGGCATGAGCCAATGACTGATATTTTAAGGAAAGGCCTTATAGGCTGCTATTATTGTCAAAAGTGAACAAAAGATTTTCAAAATTTGGTAACAGTAAGATCAAGAAATCTACCCTTTATGCTTACCCAGGACTCAACACTTCTTTTCTATAACTAACTGGAGCCTTTATACAAATTGTAAAATAAACCCAAAGAGATGGTAAATATTTACCTGGTCCCTGTTGTTGATATTTGAATAAGGTAATTGTCCAGTCATCAATTCATACAGAACAATCCCGAAAGCATACACATCTGACTGAAAGCTGTATGGGTTTTTATCTTGCATTCTGATTACTTCTGGTGCCTGTTAGAACATAAAAAGAAAAATATTCTAGTTTATTCTTCAATTTAACTGAATAAAGACTGAAAAACAAACTATTAAAATTCCCTGAGCAATGCTTTTATCATTAAAAAAAAAATCTGTCTAATATGTACTTAATTCTCTTTTTAATGGTCAAAGATTAAGAATTAAGAAAGATGAAGAAAAAAATCCCTGCTGTATAAACTCAGAAAGAGGCAGTTTTAGCTGAGATTCCCTAGGGCATTACTAAGATTTTATAAATTATCAGCCACCCTTTCTGTACAAAATACCATCACTGCCATCTGAATTCTTCCCATGACTTACCCTATTAGAATCAGTTCCCACTTCCCAATCCTGATTCAGCAAAGAAATACTAGACTGTGGTAATAAGATGCTTGCGAGCAGCACAACTACTGTAGTAATTGTCTTAGAGTTTAAGTTTTCCCATTGGCACAAATGATTTTCCTCATCTCAGGGCACCTTAGAAAATAATGGCAGAATTTCAAGAACGATAAACTCAAATCCTCTTCCAAGCCATGGAATAAGCATATGGTAATAAACATGCCATGGATGCTTTAACAAAAGCAACAGATAGCAGGTAGATTTAGTAGAAGATGATAAAGAATCTTTTGGCTGCTGCTTCTTGGGCAATGAAACAGATTGAATCATATTTCCTACATTTTTATATGTTTCCATCACTGTATTGTACAACTAGATTTCTTATTTTATTTATACGAAGTACAATAAATGGTTGATTAAATATTAGCTTAAAAGATTTGTTCTTTCACCTTGCATCTTTTGTATTGTTTTACTTGGAAGGGATTCAAACTGTAGTATATTAATGAAAACTTTGTGAAAGTATCAATTGGATAGCAAACACAGTACTAACTGCAAAAAATGGCTGAAAGACCTGGGACAAGATTCCTGGTTATTGGTCTGGGTAAGGCAGGTATCTCACAAGGAGAGGCAACAGAGGTACTCAGCAGCAGCTGCAAATCAGAATCATTTGTGGAGCCTTAAGCCTCACAATGCCCAGATTACACTCCAGCCCAATAATATAACAGAATCTGGGATGGACCCAAACGTAATAGTCTTCAAAGCTCCCCAGATGATTGTAGTATCCAACCAAAGTTGAGAACCACTGATGGGAGATCCTGAAGAGAGTGAGAAGATGGGGGTGGAGAAGAAGGTTGTATTAATATCTACTTGCTTTTGTCATACATTTTGTTGATAATTGCTTTATTTTATTTTATTTTATTTTTTTTGAGACAGAGTCTCACTCTGTTGCCCGGGCTGTAGAGTGCCGTGGCATCAGCCTAGCTCACAGCAACCTCAAGCTCCTGGGCTCAAGCAATCCTTCTGCCTCAGCCTCCCGAGTAGCTGGGACTACAGGCGTGCGCCACCATGCCCGGCTAATTTTTTCTATATATTTTTAGTTGTCCAATTAATTTCTTTCTATTTATAGTAGAGACGGGGTCTTGCTCTTGCTCAGGCTGGTCTTGAACTCCTGACCTTGAGCAATCCACCCGTCTCGGCCTCCCAGAGTGCTAGGATTACAGGCGTGAGCCACGGCGCCCGGCTGATAATTGCTTTAATACAGTACAAAATAAGCCGCATACAACTGTGATGTAATGAACAAGCCAGAATACTGAGTGGCTGGTTATGATAAAGATGTAATTTTCAAAGCCTGAACCAATTTTTGTGAGAGACAGAGTATAAACGAGATGAAGAACTGTCTTTTTAAAATTTAGTTTTATCTCACTGTTGTTGGCAGATGGGCTTGATAAAAAGTTGCGTATTTATAAGAAATGCATGACTAATCCTCAATTTAGTGATCTGATTTGTAAAAAATTTCACAAAGGTTTCTTTCTCCAAGATATAAATAAAACACAGTTGAGAAGTCCATTATAAATAATTCAGAGGACCGCATAATCCTAGTTCTGACCAAACTTTTCTCTCCTAATCCATGGATGTTCCATATTTATTTCTGAAGGCAATATCAACCCAAGTTTTAATTAACAATGAAGGGTAGGTACTACTAGCTATTCATTTGTCTTAAAACTCACCATGGTAGAACAAAGGATGAACCCATCTATGCGTGTATCAACAAAAAACTAGAAGAAAATATAAAACTTTGTGTATAATAATCTTCTAACTGTATAAACTAAGGTTTTTGAAAAAAGACAATCTGAAGACTTGATTGAGCCTAACTCTCACAATAGATAAAATAAACACATCTTTAAAATATGTGAAAATTGTATCTTTATAATTTTAGGTTTTGCAATTTCAGCACTTAAAATCTGTTTTCCTTCATTCTGAGGGTGCACTGCCATCTTTGTCACAGACGTGTGCCTTAAAGGTGCCTGAGATCCAGATTATAATCATTAGCTTCTCATATATAATTATTAAAATAAACATAGATTAACAAATGAAAAAATCTAGCTAACTCCAATTACTGAATCTTAGAAATAGAAAGGGCATTAGAAATCCACTAGTCCAACCCAACATTTCAGATGGAAAGACTGAGAGGAGGTCAAAAAACTTGTAGGTTAATGGTCAAACAAGATATAGAACACAGATCTCCTAACTTTAAGCCCAATGTCCCCTCTTCCACCTTGCCACTTGCTCTAATTCCATTTATTGTCCTAAGAAATCATAGCTCGATATAATACTAGGCTTATCTTGACGAACTCAGAATCCTATCTGGGACTTCCCTTCTTGGGGCTGCTACATACATACAGTTCAGGGAATTCAGGCAAAAGTGGCTTCAGAGCCCTTGCAACTTTTCTGTTTCCAGCAGGGTGTCCCAAAAGTCTTAGTGCAGATTAAGCTATTTAAAGCTTAAAATTGCACTAAGACATTTGGGACATCCTATATTTACCTTAGAGCTGTGGTTTTCAAACTGTTTGGTCTCAGGACTTTCACTCTTAAAAATTATTGAGGACCCTAAAGAGCTTTTGTTTATGTGGATTATATCTATGGAAAGTTATTATATTAAAACTTAACTGAGAAATTAATATACTAATTCACTTAAATACTACAATAACCAGCAGATGTTAGCACATAATCCATTTTTAAAGAAAAATAACTATATTTTCAAAAACAAAATAAAAAAAAATGTACTGCCATTCTCTTTAATGTCTGGCTTACTAGCAGCCAGCTGGAGTCTCATTTGTTTGTGCATGCAGTTTGTTGCAATGTGATGTTTCGGTTGAAGGATATGAAGAAAATTTGGTCTCACAAAAGGAAGACCTTGGGGACCCTTTAAAAAGGTCTGAGGGACCCTTTCAAGAACTGCCGGGTTATGGAATGGTGCCTATGACTGGCCTTTCCACAGCCTGCTGCAAATGCACAGAAGTTTTGCTTCCCTACTTTTAGAACTTCTCTTTATTTTTTTCCAATGCAAAAACGGGAAGAAAGAAAAAGAAAGAGCAAGTTACATAAGGCAGCACAAGGCAGACTGTTAAAAAACTACCTTTTATTTTTTGGATCTTTCCTCTTCCAGCTGTCCCATAATTATAAGGTTCTTTCTAGTCTGAAGGAAGTAACTTTCCAATTTAGGTTTAAATAAGATTGTGAAACAGCCTCTGTGTTAAAAGGAGTAGTTCTCTTAGCAAAACCATAACAATGGCTGCAGATTACACCTGCTTTACATTGCATACCTGTTTTTTTAAACAGGATACACAAAACATTTTGAACATAAAATATTTTAAACAGACAATTCTGAATAAATTTAAAACACTGTTTATAAAATATATTTTTGTTTGAAATATACTGAAATTGGTTTCATAATATTCTTTTTAAAAATAAAGAGTTAAAATCTATTTATATAAAAATTAAGACCATTGATTTTTTTTGAACACTTGGAACCATGAAAATACTATAGTTGAAAACTTCAGTGACTTTCTAGTAACTCAGCAGCATCTCAGGGTCCAAAAATTTAATCAATAGAGAAATAGCCTGAATTCTTACCATCCACAAAATGGATCCAGACAACTGTTCAAACTGATGGGACCCACTCCATCGAGATTTCACTGTGGCTAGACCAAAATCACCTATTTTTACTGTGAGGTCTTCATGAAGAAATATATCTGAGGTGTAGTAAGTAAAGGAAAACAATAGATCTCATTTTCCTATCAGAGCAAGCATTATGAAGATTTTGGGTAAGAGATCTAATTTCTATAATTCTATAATATGATATTCTTTTAAAAAAGTATAGTACTTTATATTTCCTCTTAAATATTTTCCTCAATATGTTTTAAACAATAATTAGTTCTATTTAGCCTTTATGACCTGCTTTAAAGATTTTTGGGGGCTTGAAATGTGCTAGGATGAGGTGAGATGCTTTCCTAAATTTATGGGAGAAAATGAAACTTTCCCTTTAGATTTTAGCAATGTAGGCCCAGATATCCTCTTGGCACTGCTGGGCAAGCTGGAAAGGCTCTTCATTGGAATGAAGATGCTGGCAGACAGGATCTTAGTCTGGGCTTAGGGAAGAAGAAAAAAAATTGTTTTTCTCACCTCATTGTTATGTAATTTAGAACCTTCAGTTATATCTCAACTACTACTGAGCAAGGTCAGAGGGCTGAAAGAGACTAATAAATAGCTACAAAGCTATCAGTTTTGTCATGTTGATATAACCTACACAAACAATCAAAAAAGTCCTACTAGTGTAAAGACTTTTGATAGATATTTTTGTAATGCTCTGTTATTCAGAAACCAAAAGCAGGCTATAGTATCTTGCTCTCCTATACTTGCATGCAAACTTCTTTATTAATTCTCTTTACAGTATATTAAACTTAACATGAAAACTGTTTTTACATAATGTGAAGACAAAATGCAGAAGAAAAAGTCAGGATGCTTTCAAACTTCGCAGACAAATTTCAGGAAGGATACTATTACTCTTGAGGTCTCTGTGGATGATTGACTTGGCGTGTAAGTAACTGAAAAACAAAACATCATTTTAACCTGAGTAGGGCTAAAGGACTGTGGCCTCAAAGATCTATAGAACATATTTAGGGGTGTAAAGACTTATTTAGAATCATGATACAATTGAAAACTGTACACTGTACATTTTGATAACCCCTTTACATAATATTAAAATAGACTGTAAATCAATTTAAGATTATAGGAACATATTACTGTTAAGGTACAGCCAAAATCTTGTTTTCTATTAAAAGACTTCGCTTTATCTTTTATTAGTTACCAATACAAACCTTTCACTCCAGTCATGCCTATTTATCCATGTCCTTTAAATATACTTTGATATTTAATTGCATCTGTGTTCAATGCTCCCCTACTATACCCATCCTTCCAAAATAGCTTTCATTCTATTTTCCACTATTCATACCCATCCTTTAAGACTGAACACAATTCTAACTCCTGAGTGAAGCTTTCCCATGACCAATTCAATGGAAAGTGATCCTTCATTTTTCAACTTATATAGTGATTATCATAATAACAGTTTGATTCATGTGGCCTTTTCCTAATGAACATATGTTAGCTTCCTATTTAGAATGTAAACTCAACTAGAATATAAACGTTTGATTGATAAATTAAAACTATTTTTAAAGGTAGTATCATATACTCTTAAAATATCTTCTTAAAGCTAGTGAGGAGCTAGCTATAGATTTCCTCTATAATGGCCACAGTGGGTCTATTTTAAAGTCAATGATAAGTTTAAATCATCTGTTATCCCTAAAAACTGCTTTAGTTGCATTCATGGAAGGAAAGGGCTGTGTCTAGTTTACTCCTGTTTGTCCCAGTGCCTAGTATAGTGCCTGGCACGTGCGGTAAGTATTCAATACATGTCTACTGAATCAATTACAATGGGATGCATGTAAAGTCCTAATCAAGGTTATTTTTCTTCATTTAATACTGGAGAGAAGAGATATAACACTTCTGAAATCTGACAATGACCATTAGGAAATAAGTTTTACCTTACAATGAGAATTTAAAATCCAAATGGTATATTCAAAATTATGTAATGAAAACTGTTAACAATGGAAGATTTGCACATAATTGAGATTATTCACAATATCTCATCTTCATTTAAACGTCCTCATTCTCCCCAACATCTTGATTTTAAAACTATATTTTTAGTCAAAATTTTCATTTCAAATTCCTATTTGTCCAAAGTAACCCCTTATCCTCCAATTACTCTCTCATAGTATACTGTTTATTTCCTTCACAACATTTACTACAATTGAAAATTATCTTGCTGTCATGACTTTAGGCCCAGTGTTCTACATCGTACTGTCACTCTTTCATTGAAAGAAAATTTGATGTTAGTCATAGGTCCCATCTGCTTAAAAAGTTCTGCAGTGACATAGAAAGGTAAAAGACAGGTGGAGATAAATAGGTCCCACTCAAAAGTTTCTTCAAGATGGGGAGACAATGTCTCCGTTAGAAAGAAAGGGGAATAAATGATGATGCTGTTGGTGGAGCTATGTCCTGCAATCAGTGAGACCTGGGATCTAGTGCACAGCTAAAGGTGTTGGTCTTTGAAAAGAGGTTTTCTCCTATGAGATTTTAAAAAAGACAACTAACCTAATGGGCTTCAACCATATGAAAATATGGAGGCATGTTAAAATTAAAAGAAGGAAAGATAAAAGTGTTTTCTTGATGAATAGTGTTGATCCTTTCAACAAATTTGATGCAAAGAAGTTTAGCAAGAATCAAGTAGATAGAAATGTAACTGGAGGGGTGAAGAGGGAAACTTTCTGACCAGGAATGTACTAAACAATTAACAAGACATAAATGTGATTGCTGAGCTAGTGATATAACTAGAGTAGAAGCTGGATAGCATAAATCCACTACAACCCAAGTTGCAACAGCTGCAGCTTGAAATATACCACCTTACACTTGTGTCATCTTTTATAATTTACAATCTGCTTTCCCAATTTGTATCTCATTTACTAATTCTCTATTTCTATAATAAAAGCAGCAAAGAGTAACTGCTACCCTAAATAATTCTATATATGCTGACGCTAAAACATAATTTCCGAAGCACCAACCAGTACCAAAGTGGAAGTTGCCAAAAAAACACATAACTGGGTGTAGGGAAGGGAACAAGAATAAATCAACTTTGCTTTGCTATAAATGATACAGAAGTCTATCCATTATTTAGGATAATTAGACTGGACCTCCCTCTTACCTTTTTAAGATATTAAGGAGAGCATTACAGGTTTACAAAAGTACTAAGAAAGAACAAACATACTATCAACCAAACGAATATTACAGTCTCTGGACAGGTTTCTCTTAGGAGTCTCTTTCCTTGAAGAAAAAGTGTCCACCTACAGAATCATTTAATCTTCAAGCTGCAAAAGCATCTGGCAAAATTTGTTCTCTACTTCTTTCAAGCCTCTTATCCAAGATTCAGCTTTTCAATATTCTTTTAAAGCATAATATCATGCTCCAAACTAAATACTTGAGATTTGGTCTGACTAATAACGAGTAAGATTCTCATCTTCATCTCCCTGTGGTGGGCATAAAAAACTTATTAAATCAGACATTATTGTCATTATTATGGCAGCCATAGTCACTCTACTGACTGCTATTAAGATTATATTCACTTACAACCCTACAATAATTCTTCTTGAACTGCTCCTATGAAACATTTTCCCTATCTTGCATTTATTTGTATGCTTCTCTTTTTTGGATTTGGATATGATTTTTGTATTTTGTAGACATGGCCTATAGTTTCAGCTTATTAATATTTTAACTTTCACTAAAAAATAGGTTTTTAAAAATCAGCATGCTAATGATGCCCTCATATAAGTTACTTCTAAACATGCTTGTCATATTCAAGAGAAGACTGAGGACAGAAATCTCCTTCTAGTGTGCTATCTTCAGGTATGATCATTTATCCAGTATGACCTGGTTAAGTCCTGACATTCATGGTGCATCTCTCAATCTCATCCTTACGAATACCATGAGGGCTATCATTCAAATGCCTTGCTAATATTATGGCTACACTAACTGGCTAATTTATCAGTCAAGTCTATTTGTCAAAGCCCCTAGTGTCTCTCATTTAAATTTACTATTTTCTTATGTTTTTAACTATTTCTAAAAACCACAGAACTGGCCCACTTAGACAACTGCATTGTACAATTCCACAAAAGTTCATCAGACTTCAGGCACCAAGCTGAATCTCTCCTCAGACACCCTAGCCACTCATGGAGCCTACTGGACGGGCAGGCATGACAGTGATGACACAGTGTCAAATTATAGTCTTTCTTCTACTTTGATTCCCCTCTGCTCCCTTCATAATCACAACATGGATAGTGAACAAGATCAAAGAGACTGACATCTTGCTACATATCTGTAGTCAGTAATGATTTACCACTTTAAAAATAATTAAAATCACCAATAAGTAGAGTTCACGTATTTTTAAGTTGTGCTCCATAGTAGCCCGAATTCCATTTTTACTCTGATTAGTTTCTTTCAGTTTTTAAAAAATAGAATTTGTTGAGGTATAATTTATATCCAACACAAAATGCACCCATTTTAAATGTATAGTTTAAAAAGTTTCAACAAATACATACATTTGTGTAATGACCAGCTATAGTCAAGATAAAGAATATCCATGACTCCCCAAAAGTGTCCTCATACATTTTCTTTTTTTTGAGACAGAGTCTGGCTCTGTTGCCTGGGCTAGAGTGTCATGGCGTCAGCTTAGCTCACAGCAACCTCAAACTCCTGGGCTCAAGTGATCCTCCTGTCTCAGCCTTCCAAGTAGCTGGAACTACAGGCATGCACCACCATGCCCGGCTAATTTTTTCTATATATATTTTCAGTTGTCCAGATAATTCCTTTCTATTTTTTAGTAGAGACAGGGTCTCGCTCTTGCTCAGGCTGGTCTTGAACTCCTGACCTTGAGCGATCCACCTGCCTCAGCCTCCCAGAGTGCTAGGATTACAGGTGTGAGCCACCACGCCCTGCCTCCTCATACATTTTTGTAATTAATAACATTCTTCAGGTTCAGGCAACAATTAATAATTATTTGTCACTACAGATTAGTTTTGCCTGTTCTTGAAGTTCATATAAAAGAATCACATGGTTTATTTTGTTCAGCATAACAATTCTCAGATTCACATGTTTGTTGAATGCAGTGTTACAAGGTATGGATCTATTACAACTTATCCATTTACCTGGTGGACATTTGGGTTGTTCCTGGTTTGTGGCAATTATGAACAGGATACCATAAACATTCATGTGCAAGTCTTTGTTACTGACTCACATTTTCATTTCTTTTTCTTTTTTTTTTTTGAGACAGAGTCTTGCTTTGTTGCCCGGGCCAGAGTGAGTGCCATGGCATCAGCCTACCTCACAGCAATCTCAAACTCCTGGGCTCAAGCGATCCTACTGCCTCAGCCTCCCAAATAGCTGAGACTATAGGTGTGAGCTACCATGCCCAGCTAGTTTTTTGTTTCTATTTTTTTTTTAGTTGACTGGCTAATTTTTTCTATTTTTCGTAGAGACGCAGTCTCACTCTTGCTCAGGCTGGTCTCAAACTCCTGACCTCAAGCAATCCTCCCGCCTCGGCCTCCCATGTTCTAAGAATCAAGAAGGCAAAGTGAGGCCAGGAACAGAGTAAGCTAGAGGGGGAAGAGTAGTAGATGAGAGAAGTACAGAAAAGTCAGAGAGTGGGGTAGGAAAGTGGTAGTGGCAACCTTGGGAAAGGCCTATTATAAGGACTGTGGTTTTCATTCTGAGTGAAACATGGACACTAGAAGAACAGAGTAGTAACATAACCTAAGTTTTAACAGGACCATGTGGGCTACTGTGTTGAGAATAAATTGAAGGTAGGCAAGGTGGAAGCTGGGAGATAGGCAATAATCCAGGCAGAAGATAATGGTGGCTTGAAGCAGGGTGATAGCAGAAAAAGCAATAAGAAGTTATAAGATTCTAGGCCGGGCAGGGTGGCTCACGCCTCTAATCCTAGCATTCTAGGAGGCTGAGGTGGGAGGATCGCTCAAGGTCAGTAGTTCGAAACCAGCCTGAGCAAGAGTGAGACCCTGTCTCTACTAAAAAATAGAAAGAAATTAATTGGCCAACTAACAATATATAGAAAAAATTAGCCAGGCATGGTGGCACACGCCTGTAGTCCCAGCTACTCGGGAGGCTGAGGCAGGAGGATCGCTTGAGCCCAGGAGTTAGAGGTTGCTGTAAGCGAGGCTGACGCCATGGCACTCTAGCCCGGGCAACAGACTGTCTCAAAAAAAAAAAAAAAAAAGAAAGAAAGAAAGAAATGATAAGATTCTAGATATAAAAAAACAACCAAAAAACAAAAATCAGAAAAGATTCTGGATATACTTTAAAGACAGAGCCCAAAAGAGTTGATGATAGATTGGTTGTGTGGTGTGAAAAAAAGAGAGGAGTCAAGGATCACTACAAAACGCTAGCTATAAATAGCTAAAAGAAAAGAGTTACCAGTTACTGAGATGAACACAATGTAGGAAGACAGGCTTGAGGGAAAAGATCAGGAGCTCAATTTTACACACATTAAATTTGAGGCCCATTAGACAAGCAAGTGGAAATGTTGAATAGACAGTTGGATATGAGAGTCTGGAGTACAGAGGAAATAAATTGGCTGGAGACTGGCATAGATCTGATATTTAAATGATTTTTTAAACCGTAAAACTAGATGAGATCACCAACGGAGAAGAGGAACCAGCTGAGAAGGTCCGGATAGTGCACAGAAGGGCAATCAGGAGACTATGCTTTAAAGCAATGTTTCTCAAACTTTAATATGGATATGAATCGTTTGGAGATCTTATTAAACTTTAGACTCTGATTCAGTAGATCTGGGGTGGTGTCTAAATTCAGCAATTCTAAAAAGGCTCCCAGGTAGTACAGATGCC
>CAUYRT010022403.1:0-76235 GCA_963574885.1 Lepilemur ruficaudatus
CAGGCATGTACCACCATACCCGGCTCATATTTTATATATGTATTTTTAGTTGTCCAGCTAATTTCTTTCTATTTTTAGTAGAGACGGGGTCTTGCTCTTGCTCAGGCTGGTCTCGAACTCCTGAGCTCAAATGATCCACCCTCCTCGGCCTCCCAGAGTGCTAGGATTACAGGCATGAGCCACCATGCCCGGTCCCTAGCCATACTCTTATGGTATTACATAATCTCCATAGTAATTTTAAATATGTAACATTTCATTGATTTAATGTAGATAATTTATACTAGCATTTTCCTACTTCTGGATAGTTTTGGTTGTTTCTAACTTCTCATTATCATAAACAACACTGCAAAGGACATCTTCTACTTTTAAATTTTCCTTAGCATAAATTCTCAGAAGAGTTACTACTGGGGCAAACAGCATATACATCTTTCTGATTCATACTAAATGTTGCCAATTAACTTTCTTAATGACCAGTGGCTAAAAGAAGATGGAACCTGAGCATCTTTAAAGCAATTCAGCCCATAATTTGTAAAATGGATAATAATAAAGAAATGGTGATAATAATGATGATAATAACATGCCCCATGTGGTTAATATAATGATCAAATTATGCAAAGCATTCTGTAAACTGCAAAGCCTCTGCAGATATCAGTTGTTATTAATCTCATCAACAGTGGGTTTTCCTTTTCTCTGTAGTGTATTTTTTTTAGCAAACGCTTAAATGGAATATTGCTAATTTTGTTTGTCTTTAAAATCTAAAGAGTCTGAATATTTTCCTTATGTTTTCCTTGTCATGGGGCCTCTTCATGTGCGAATTGCTCATGTCATCCGCCTCCTGTTTGTTCTGGCGCTGGCGTCACTTCGCAGGGGCTCAGGCATCCACTCAGCGAGAATTCGCGGAGCCCCTGACATCAGCTAGCGCAGTGCTAGCTAGCAACTCAGCGACACCCAGGCTTCCAAAATTCCGAAGGTCTGGTGATGGGAGTTAGGCCAATGTTAAAGGTACAGTTTATAAAAGGAAAGGAGGAGAGAGAGGAAGAAAAGAAACCACGTGCTCCGGGCATGCCGCATGCAGATTAAGGAATTTGTTACCTGGTGGCAGGTGGCGGTGAGCTAGAGACCCAGAATCGCGGCTCCCAGCCCATCACTGGACCGTTGCTCTATCTTGCGGATGGACACAATGTGGCAGTTGATACAATTCAAGATAAAATATTAAGCACATCAGAAGGTAAGTTCTCACTTGAGTATATTTAGAAATAAATTTAAGTATTTCCTCAAGAGCCAAGTCTGCTTTTTCCAGCCACACAGCTCGACACTGAACAGAAAAAGAAAGCCCAGAGCCCAGACCCGATGGCAACAGAGTTCTCACTGCATACAGCCACGTGGCCACGCTCGGAATTCAAAATCCCGGAACTAGACGGTTCATGGTCACTTCCTAAAATGTGGAAATAGCTAATTTTATTCTGACTTTGCAATAATGAGTTGTGCACAGTCACGTCTCACCTTCCCATTCTTATCCGCTTAAGGAACACTCGCTCGCGGAAAGAGCATCTCGGCGTCGCTTGGCCACGATGCATTTCTCGGCACGAGCTGCGTGAACGGTTGGTGTGCAGGGCCGTGATAACGCGGTACATGGCAACATTGTAACCATGGAGAATCAAACTAAGGATTTTTTGTTTGTTCAGCCTCTTCATTTGCCATGCATAATGGTGCCACCTTTAAAATACTCTTTCTCCTTTATATGACAAACACAATAGGTGCTTTTTACACAATTCCATTTTGATTTGACCATAGTGTTTTCAGGGGTGCTTTCTCTGGCCGCCACTGCATTTTACGCTCCCTGTCAGGGAGGAGGCCACGGTGGCCACACGGCTCTACCCTCAGAAGTGCTCACTTCTGCTTCCTCCCCTCCCCCCCAGCTCTCATAAAATGACCTCTCGTAACGGCCTAGAGCAACGACGTGGACTATATGTAGCGCTCAGGAAGCCCCTGCCCAGAAGTCTGATGACACAGGTGGGTTACCTGTTTGTGGGTCGGAATGCTTCTGGGTTTTACCGCTAATTAGAAATATTCCAGAAAGACAAACATTCTCAGCCTGAGTGGCCACTACCAAGCAATCGGCCGCAAGTTTGGGGACTGAAACACATCATGACCGCCCTGAACATTCTCCTCTGCCACTGTGGGAAAGGGACAGTAGAAAGCAGGCAGGTCGCAGACCCGGCCCCAGCCTGGGTTCCGGTGCACGCTGATGGCAGGGACGGTTTGCTAGATCCTTCCCCGCGCTGCTGCTCTCTTACAGCTCCTCCCTGCCGACCGCGTCACTGTCTCGAGGGCACCGTTTCAGCAGCAGAAACACTATCTTCACCAAACACACGTGTTTTTGAGAGGAAAAGAAAAAGTTCTCCAAGCAACTGTTTTTACTCGGAGGTGCACCTGCAGCCACAGACACGCGCGGCTCAGTGTCCTGCCCACCCCTCTGACATCTTGAGCTGAAATCATCAAGGATCAAGCTGCTTTTGTAAGTTCTTGCAGAAAACAACACTCCATTTAGAGTTCAAATACTTGAAGGTTCCTTAAATCGGAAGTATGATTCTCACTTATTTCTCAACTGTCCAAGGATCTCGACCACCCAGGCTACCAGGGAGGAACTGCTACCCGAAAGAAGCCGACTGATCTCATCCTCAGTATCTACCACGTACATTTCGTACAGTGGGTAATACTCGGCAATAGTTCCTCAAAGAAAAAATAACTGTCAGGTCACGAAACTGAAAGAGGAAAACAAAGAAATAGAAATAATGGTCTATGCCTTGAAGAGTTTACAATTTAATGATGGAAACAAGAGAAAACAAACTTGCCTAACCCTCAGTGGGAGAAATGTATATACACGGAAACAACTAACAGTCTAAGAATGCATTTCTCATCAGAACTAGACAGGCTACAACTCTTACATACAATGAAATATGAGCTTCAGTGTCTTCTAATTTCAGATTTAGCTAACTTCCTAAAATTTTAGTCTGAGAGAAACCTCACAAAACATTAATTTTTTTCCTAAGACAACTATTAAACAGCCACCACAATCGATTCCAATAAAACTTGGTTTGCAAAAGCAAATATCACATGATACTAATTTTGGTTTTTTTTTTTTTTTTCAGAAAAATAATTCTCAACCGACAAGGCTTCCCTTCACAAGTGTTCTTTCTACCAAGTCGCTAGCAGGGTGTTCAGTGGAAGCACCCAATTTACACACAGGAGAATTAAACGTTGTACCCCAAGTCCAAAGTGTGGGAAATTCCCGGGTGACCACAGCCGACACGGGTGTTCCAGCACGTTCCACCAAGCACACGTGCATCGGTGGCGGCGCACGTCCTGGACACGCAACGGACTCCGGAGTCATTAAAATGTTTTCTAGACCATATGAAACTAAACAAAGAAAAACTTTGTTTCCACGAGACAACAACAGACCTAGTTTTGATGTCGCGTTATTTTTTTTTAATAGCTATTACCACCGCAACAGCAGCTTCGAGACTCTGGTGTGCAGTGTGAGCAGTTTTGATAAACAGCCTCTGCGGGCCACACAACGGGGATAATGTATCCTTAAGTACCGCCAATGAGCTGCCATTCTGCACAGCCAATTACTTCCGTGCGTCTGTCACTCAAAGGAAAAATGACTGAGCCCATTAGATCAAACCTTTGTCACTGCTCCTAATGCACTCTTAGGCCTCATTAATCTCCGGGAGCAGCAACAGAGCCGCCGGTGCCTCATTGCCTCCCCCGAACAGGCCCACGTGAAGCCTCTCATCTCTCCCCCAAGTGCTCCGCGTTAATCAAGCTCTCCTTATTACCCCGGTCCCTGTCACGGCGGAGAGCGCTCCCTCTTAAATGCTCTCATTATGACCCATCTTTAGAGCCGGCTAAGTGGAAAAAGAGAGGGAGAGAGGGAGAAAGAGGACGAGGGAGAAAGAAGAGAGGAAAAGGCAAGTCCGATCCCATTAATATTCATGACGATAATTAGTATTCTAGGTCACTGAATATTCATGCTATTAGTTTGGTTTTTTTATGGGTTTGCTGGATGTCCTGATTGCTGAAGTGTGGAGAAAACAGCATGGTTGAGGCTTTAGATGTCAACGGCAGTTCAATACTCCAAACACATTTGCCGTCCCCGCCTCCCCGCCCCCCCACAGAAAATCAGCTCCAACCCTCCCGAAGGCTTTAATATTTCCCAACCACTGGGGGGCCTACGGTGGGGGGGGGGTGTGAGTGTGGAGGAGAATGGGAACGGTTTCCTTTTATGAAGATCCAAGCATCAATCTGGTTAGGATAAAAACATAGCCATAGTTGCAAAAACCCAACAAAGACACACTTTGCAGACAAGAAGATATCTGTCATCCTAGAACAAAAATGTCACAATCAGGAGTTAATAGAATAAAGTGACCACAGGACACAGAACTGGAGCAGACAGCTCCACGGAGATCCAGGAAAGTCCCGAAGGGCGTTTCTTCTGCCTGCCCCCTCCTGCCATGACAGTCGATGCTGTCTGTAGGGAACACGGGTTTACAGAGTCTAAGCCATATATGCTCCTTGTGTCTATGCAAAGGCTACAGAGATGCCTTATTGCATTTGAAAAATTAATTCAAAATGTAATTTCTCTTCCCCCTTCCTTGCTTTTATCACAACTATGATGATGAATTAATAATGTAATTCTGAAAAGTCACCCTGGGCCAAGCTTTTAAGAGGCATGCAGCGTGCTATTCTCACTAGAACCCGGAGGTAGACACCACTGCCCCACTTGCAAGACAGGGAAGCTGAGGTTTAGAGAGACAAATGCGTGAGACCCCAGGACGGGGGACGTGGGAGTCAGTTTAGTGTTTCTGTGAAGCCTCTACTCGTCGGCCATTATGATTTTCTGCTATTTCCATGTAGAAATAACTGTCAGAACTAAAACAGCATTCTGTTGTAGGGGGATACAGGTTTTCCAAGCCAGCCTTGCAAAAAATTCATGTCAGAAAATACGTTTGGGCATTTTACTTCCTTCTCCAGAAGTACACTTGAAATTTAAGCTGGGTAGAGTCTCTAAAATGTGGCTTCGGGTGAATCCCCATCAGAATGGCAACATTAAGGCAACACAGGTTCCATGCCAGAAGAATGGAAATGCATAATGCCATGGACATTCTGAGGCGTGAGGATCTTGGATGAGGAAGGCAGGATTTAACCAGGCCTGAATAAAGAAACATATTTTGGAGTAGTCTTTTTCTTTTTTTTCCTGGGGTAGATCCTTGAGTAATTTTTTCAAAAACCCCTTAAGAGGGAAATGTCCAATAGCCCTGTATGTCATCTAAAGATGTCTTTTTTCCTACCTTCATTTGATTGGTAATAGGCTTTGCATAGGCTTCTAGGTTCAAAATTATTTGTCCTTAGAAGGGAATATTTCCATTATCTTTTTTTTTTTTTTGAGACAGAGTCTCACTCTCTTGCCCAGGCTAGAGTGCCGTGGCGTTAGTCTAGCTCACAGCAACCTCAAACTCTTGGGCTCAAGCGATCCTTCTGCCTCAGCCTCCCAAGTAGCTGGGACTACAAGCATGCACCACCATGCCCGGCTAACTTTTTCTATGTATTTTTAGTTGTCCAATTAATTTTTTTCTATTATTAGTAGAGACAGGGTCTCGCTCTTGCTCAGGCTGGTTTTGAACTCCTGACCTTGAGCAATCCTCCCGCCTCGGCCTCCCAGAGTGCTAGGATTACAGGCGTGAGCCACCGCGCCCGGCCTATTTCCGTTATCTTTAAGCGTGCAATGTTGCTCTTAAGAATCTACGCTTTGTCAGGTTTCTTTCTGTTTACGTAACCTTGTTCTTTTATCTTGGATGCTTTTTAGGATTTTCTTTTTACTTTTAGAGCTTCGTCTCCCATCCAACTTGACACTTGACTCTTCAGATGTCCTTGTTCACCTCTAGCATATTTTCTTCTGTTATATCCTCCATCACCAACATTGCTGTTAGCCACCTTCTTCATGGTATTTAACCTATTGAATTTTTTATTTTTGCAACCTTTTTTCTTTAATTTCCAAGAACTCTTTCTCCTATAATTTTTTTTTTGCTTTGTTTCATTTTAGGAGTTTGATATCTAACCTTTTAAATCTTTCTGGCAGTAGTTATAATTTCCTTTTAAAAATTTGCTCTCCCCAAACTGTCACACTTTTTCTTCTCAGATCAACCGTCCTTTTGTTCATCTTGGTTGTCCACTCACATTTATGAATAAGAGCATGTGGGTTGATGAGGCAGATGAACGGGTTTTCTCTGCAGCCTTGGACAACTCCTTCCTGAAAAAGAAGGCTGGTTGTGGGGTCTGAGCAAGTGTGTGGCCCATGCTGACCGGTGGGTTCCAGTTTAGACCAACAATGTGGGAGGGTGTGGGGTGGCTGGTGCCACCCTCCTAGCCCCACAGCTCCTCTGCACTGGTTAATGCATGAGCCCAGTAGTGAGACACGAACTTAGTTATCAGTAGAACACAAGGTAGGTACTTTTGACCATGCATTTTTCTTCCTCTTTCCGAAGCCCATGGCAAAATCTGACATTAAGATAACCACATGTTTAGCATTTTAACCTGGGAAATGTAGTCATTATTTCAATACTGGCAGACCACTTCCCAATTCTAGTAATAACAAAACACCTCCACACATGGAAATTTCCTATCCAATTGCCCCATTTGTCCCTTTGGCACTTACCACTATCTACAATGATCTGATTTGTGTTTATCTTCTGACTCCTCCACCCTCACTGGAGTGTAAGGCTCCTACAGGGACCAATTTGCACTGCTCCTCACCCTCCAAACCTCCGGAGTATTAATCAGGGATGGGTGCATGGTGGACTCAGCGGCCATGGAAAACGAACAGCCTAAGGGGCAACGCAATGAGGTATCCGAGTCAGTGAACTGGTTGGTAGAAATGGAAAGTCCACACCGACATACAGTTAGGCATTACAGCATCTGAAATACGGAATGCACTATGGCCGTCCACTAGAAAATCAAGAGAAACATCCGAGTAGCTATTACAACAAACAGAGTTCAGTAAGATGGCTGGATACACAAAATATAAAAATCAGGAGCTTTCTTTTCCTTACCAATTAGATGAGATAATAGACCCCACTCCTCCGAAAAAGATCAGCCTCACAATGCAACAAAATTATAAGCTAATAGATTGGATTAACAAGATACACCCAGGATCCACATGAAGAAAAACTCTCAACTTTACTGGGGGTATAAAACAAATTTGAATAAACTGAGGAGGAACAGTGTCCCATGAGGAGCTCAACACAGTGAAGGTGTCAGTCCAACACAATTAACGGACAGTTTGGGACCAATGCCAATTAAGGTCATGATGGGAAGCTGAAGGGTTCAAGTTATTCTGAAGTTCACTTGAAAAAATAAATGGGTAGCAACAGCCAAGAAAAGCTGGAAGATGAGAAGTATTAAACTCTGTTATGCTACCAGATATAAACTGAGCCGTACTCTACGCAAGGTAAGGCAATGCAGTGACAGAGGGTCAATGGAACAGATCCGAGAGCCCGGAAACGGCCAATCTGATTAAATGATTTAGTTGTACAACAAAGGAGACGCGTAGAATTAACAGGGAAAGAAAAAATTTTAAAAAAAGAGCAAAAGGACAATTGGTTATTTATTTGAATAAGAAATTTAATTAGATTTCCTGTCACACACAATAGCCCCAAACAAATTAAAGGTGGAGTAGGGTATTAAAAAAAGGAAAAAGAAAAAAAAAAAGGAAAAAAGAAATAAATATTGCAAAACTTAGAAATACACACATATGAACTGTGATCTAATTTCCGAATCATTAAAAACTTTACATATAGCTTAAAGTAGAAACCACAGAAGTAAAAGTTTCTTCTGTGGTTTCACAGAAGAAGCCACATGATTTGATCATAAATAAAAAGGAGGGAAAACCTTAGACATGTAAATAAGACCACAAAATTTAAAAAGCAAATAGTAAACTGGGGAATCACCTGCAAAATATATTACGAAGTATTAACATCCTAAATATACAAAGAGTTCTTATGTATCAACAAGAAAAACATAAGAATCTAGCTTAAAAACGGGCAAAGGGTACTTCTGAACAATCACAACTTGAGAAATACACGTGGCCAATAAACACGGGGTGTTCACCTTCACTACTCATTGAAGAAATCTCCAAATAAACACAGCACGATGTATTTTTATTGCTTCATAGATTGGCATAGCTTCTAAAAATACTACTTGATAACAGCACTGGCAAGTGTGTGCGGTGAAATGGGCACTTGCTTTATGGATGGAAGAGTATTTTATATAAATCTTTCTGGAAGTTACTTTGGAAATATGCATCAAGAACCTCACAAACGATTATATCTGTTGACTGAGTCACTCCACTCACGGGCATTGATTCTAAGGCCACGGTAAGCGTTTCGTACAAAGATTCAGGTACATACATGTAACAGGTCTGTGCGAATGAAAAACTTCCTAGAAGGGAAGGCATAAAACACTGATCTAACTCAACCACAAAAAGATAAGAAAATGAATACAAAAAGGAAACACAAAAAGAAACAAACGCCTCCAGTTAACCTAGAACTCCAAACAAAATAGGAGAATTCAAAGCAGTCGAGAGTGAAGAATAAGAAGGTTAAGTTGCATATTAAATTTCTGGGCAAACAGCTCTAAAATAACCGACACCTATTTCTAGCTAAGAGTCCATCGCTTAAATGTAGCATCAACTTATTTCAGTTAAATCTGCTGTGTTTGAATTCTTCACATGACAGAGCATTTTATGAATAATGATTTTAAATACAGGAAACTCAATTTCCAAAGAGTAATTTAGAGGATAAAATCTCAAATCCCCAAAAGCTTTAATTTCTTAAGCAAGAAAGAACATGTCATTTTACAGATTAATGTGCATGTTTACGGGAGGTCAATGCAGATTAAATTCTACGATATTTTAATGAAGTACCGCCTCTCACGGAAGCGCCTCCCCCACGGCTCAGCCATATAACCTGAGGATTAAGCTGAGAAATCAACAGGGAGTGGTCATCTGAGGGTCCCTGTGCTCTTCCTGGACACCTGCCGTGACCTCACCGCCTGCTTAGTCAGGGTGCCATGTCCCCAAGCACTGCTGTGACCATGAGGCACTGTCTTCTCCCACAGTTGCTCTGTGGTCCTGCTAATGTCACACCTCTAAGTCCACACCCCTGCTCAGGATCCAAAGAAAAGGGACAATCAAACAGGCTCCCGACAGGGTATCAACCTGGCTAAGGGGTGGAGAGACGTGCTGTCCCACACTGAGGGGTGTGACCATGGGAAAGCCGTTTCAACCCTGTCCCAAGCTCTCGCATTTGCCCAATAGTAAGGGTCTTGAAGAGAACAAAACCGGCCGGGCGCGGTGGCTCACGCCTGTAATCCTAGCACTCTGGGAGGCTGAGGCGGGCGGATCACTCAAGGTCAGGAGTTCGAAACCAGCCTGAGTAAGAGCGAGACCTCGTCTCTACTATAAATAGAAAGAAATTAATTGGCCAACTTAAGATATATATATAGAAAAAAAGAGCTGGGCATGGTGGCGCATGCCTGTAGTCCCAGCTACTCGGGAGGCTGAGGCAGGAGGATCCCTTGAGCCCAGGAGTCTGAGGTTGCTGTGAGCTAGGCTGACGCCATGGCACTCACTCTAGCCCGGGCAGCAGAGTGAGACTCTGTCTCAAAAAAAAAAAAAAAAAGAGAGAACAAAACCGAGCACTGCACACAAAACCCGCTCCCTCAACGGAGGGGCCCCTGCGGTTTGGAGGGCCTTTTGTATTTTCTATTTATGATCACGTACTGTATTCTCCTTAGGACAACAAGTGGCGTTCAGCACCAAAGGGTGTAGGTCTCGAGATTAGGAAGTTCAAAGTCCTAATCTCGCATATTCAACACTTCACAGGCGCAGCTCTTCCCTCACCCTCCTCTCAAACTCAGCACAGACGTCCCCATTCCCTGAGGCCGGGCCCCACCGCCCGGGCTAGAGCAGGGCAGACCGGCCATCGACCACCCCGTCGACCACACCATCGCTGGGTCTTCACGCTCCCCCGGCCTCCCCGCTGCAGCCTGCCACTCACACTGCAGTTGTCTTGTTGTCTTTCTGCCCCTCAAGAGGGTCAGGTTCTTGCCGGTAGGAATCACATCTTGCTCATCTGTGACCCCAGGGCTCAGGGCAGTGGCAGGCCCACATCAGAAGCTCAGAAGCTCCATAAGTGGCTCAATTTAGCCATTGCGGAAAGTGTACGTATCTTAAAACATCATGTTGCGATGATAAATGCATACTATTTTTATTTGTCAATTAAAAAAAAGAAACTCACTAAATAGATAAATGGGTAGATGCGATGGGACGGGCTAGAAGGGGAGGTGAACATCAGCTGGTGACGGCCCTGCACGCGAATTCAGAGGTCAGGGGCTCCATGTCCACGGCACACTTCCTGGCACAAAAATCAGTGCTCAACAGATATTTTCTGAATAAGTGAATAAACAATGTAATATAATAAAGTAATGAAGACTTTAGCTTTTTATTCACTACACGTTTTTTTTCTTTCCTGGGCCCTTCTTTCCTCTGCTCCCACCCCAGAGTCGGCTCAGCACCCGGATGAGGGCAATCGCACGGAAGTCTTGGAACGAAGCTCAGCAGGTCCCAGGAGACCAGGCAAAAGCACCTGCCAACCTTCTGGGAAGGAACTGACGCTGCCTTCAGCAGAAGGACGATTTTTACTTGAATTGGTGGCGACAGCATTTGTGTCACACTCTATGTCTCCCCAGCACTCTGACGCCACCTTACCTGACACCGCCCTCTGCAACACAGACGGGCGAGATCGGCCCCACGCGGCGGTAAAGAACCAGCTCGTGACGCCACACCGCGCAGCGGAGCCCAGCACGGTGGACCCCAGACTCTCTCTCCTGCTCATCACCCCACTTTCGCCAACCAAAATCATTTAAGCCACGGAACTGTGCACTCAGCATCGCCCCTCTTCAAAAGCACTTAACGTTTCAGAAGAGGGAAAATGCAGCATCTTTGAGAGGCAGAGATACCTGCTAGAAACTACCGAAGAAATGTTTTGAGAAGACTGCATGTAGGTGGGAGAGAAGAAAGTGACTTTTTCTCTGGAGAAAACCAAAACTCTTGAAGGGATTCCCTATGTGGAAGGAGTCTGGCTGGTGGCAGGACTCAAGCTGGCCTTTAATATCTTTCTCTGATAAGTCGTCACGGAAAGGTTGAGGCCACAGTGCCATCATTTGCAAAGACTCTTAAGCAAGTCATGGATGACACTCTGAATGGCCTGCACTGGACACAGAGGCCACGGATTTCTAAACACATCAAATTCTCAGAAAGCACTTTTTTTTTAATCGTGAATGAAAAAAATTCTCCTTTAAAAGAGAATAAAAACTAAAGTTGCATTAAAAAATGACAGATGATAGTTAAAATGTTAAGACTGAAAGGATTTACATTTTTATTTTTTTTAGAGATGGGGTCTCACCCAGGTTGGAGTGCAGGGGTGTGATCGTAACTCACTGCAGCCTTGAACTCCTGGGCTCAAATGATCCTTCCTGAGTAGGTAGGACTACAGGTGCAGGCCACCACGCCTGGATAATTTTTAAAATTTTTTGTAGACCTGGTGTCTTGCTATGTTGCCCAGGCCCCTGCCTTGGCCTCCCAAAGTGCTGAGATTGTAGGTTTAGCCACCGTACCCAGCCCAGGATTTAAATTTTATATAGGTCAAATGGTTTCCTTTGAGTCTTACTCCAAACAGTTTTCCCAATCTCACACACATAGTTATGAGAAATCAGTTATTCCTGGATACTCTAACAGTCAATTCATGTTTTTTATAAGGCCTTTAAATGTCCATTCACGTGTAAAACTCTACTTTCAACTACCCAGCCCTGGGACAGCCTAGATGCTTGGTTTGTGCAGCTGTGACTCAAAGCACCACCATTTCCTTGTTGGCATTCACGGAACCCAAAAGCGTAGAGGAAATAATCAGCCACAGAAGGGATGAGGTTTCTAAACTTTACGCTGTGATACTTAACACTGCCACTTGACCTTAGGAGTTCAACCCTGTCCTCAAGCCAGTACCCTCTACCGCCGCTGAACCTGATTTCCTAGCGTGTGTGCTGTGAGCTTACCTGAATTGGGTGAGATGTGTAAACTGCTCATGTCCTTGGACAGGCCATTGGTTTTGGGGCTGGAGATGGGCGTGCAGGCCGACGTGGCTCGGGGTGGCCTCTTCCCTGGGACTTTCACGGTGGTTCTCAGCAGATCAATCTCTTTACCATGAACATTCTGCATGTAATCCTGTTTAGAACGTTAAACATCCAAGAGAGATTAACAGGAAGGCCTCTTACAATCTAGGACAAAAGGTTCTATCACACATCATGAGTTGTAATCCTATGATCCTTCCACTGTGGAAATCACGTTAGAAACAGTAAGAGTTTTACGTGTCTAGGACTGGTGGCATCATCATCATCATATTTAAATCAGAGTTTGCTTCTGTGTCCTGAACTAACCCAGGCACTAGAAACAGGAGACACAGTAGGTGTCTCCTTCGTGGGGAATTAGAAAATAAGCATACAAACAGAATCCTATTTTTTGAACACTTGCCGATCACACGGCATGTGAGGAACCTGGGCTTCTCCTGTGAATTCCAGGTAAAATTCCATACACAGAGTAGGAAACTATTTTGTAAAAACCTTTCTGTCTCAGATGGGAATACCAGGAAACATCTAGACAAGACTGAAGCTGTCTGGTGGGAATTCCAGTGGAAACTGTAGGCAAGGGTCAAGTGTTTTATTAAGGACCAGGACAATGTCTGGGAGGCTCGTGGTGCGGTGCTGAAACAATGCTGAGCTCTGGGATGGATGTACAAAATCACACTGTTTAAAAGAAAGTGCGTTAGCTGGCACTCAAATATCACGGTTCCCCAAGTAGGTTCACTGCACTCCTAAAAAGAATGTGGTTCTTTCTCCTCTTGGAGGCAAACGACCAGCAGTTACCAGGGAACTACAGGGAAGCCTAGGCTGACGGTGAAGTTCTTTGCACAGGTCACTTAACAACTCACTGTGGAGGAAAAGGCCACCTAAGACTCGGCTGATAGGCAGGGAAGGGGGAAGGCAAAAGGCACGGAGAGCCAGGGTGGGGGCCTGTGAACCACTTGAGAGGTACTGACCCTTTAATGCACTGTTTTATTTTTTTGGTAATAACCCTCCTGTTTGCAAGTACAGTATTCTAAGGACTCCACACACACATTAATTCATACTGCACATTAAGAAAGAATATACCGTTGGCCCTCCACAGCTGTGCGTTCCACACCTGCAGATCCAACTAACAGATCAAAAACAAAAAAAGAAAAACCAATAAAAAATTATAATACAAATAAAAAATACAGTGTAACCACTATTTTATATAGAATTTGCATTGCATTAGGTATTGTAAGTAATCCAGAGATAATTTACGGTACATGAAAGGATGTGCATAGGTTATTTGCAAATACTGTGCCCTTTTATATAAGGAACTTGAGCACCTGAGAATTTTGGTGTTCTCAGTGGTCCTGGAGCCAAGCCACCAATGGGTACCAAGGGACAACTGTATACAATATCACTCTTGGATAAACCGCATTTCAAGGTTTTAATGCTAAGCAGGAAGTGGGAATAAACACATTCTTTCCTTGGCAGAATCTTGTGAATTCCCTTTAGATTCTAAAATGAATAAATTTGTATTTGCGGTAAGTGATTAAGTCCAGGTCTGCGTAATTTGAGAAGAACTGCCGAACAAACCTGCGTGTCCGCTGCAAGGGACCCAGGCAGGCTGGAAAAGTGAGATGCTTGCTTATAACTGCCAACCAGCGCAGTTAGCGGATGCAGAGATAACGAGATGAAGTTCTAGAAGCAGAGTGCAAGGGCTGGCGGCCCCCGTCTGCGGGATGAGCAAAGCTGGCCAAAGTGCACCAAGGGATCTGCGGGGGATCCAAGAAACGGCCACAGTGGGTCCTGGGAAACAGGCCATTCATCTTTAAACTGCAGGACAGTGTCCACACTCCGGCAGGCGAAGGGGTTGAGGAGTCACTGGTGTGTCAACAAGCAGGAAGTCTGCTCATAGAAGGAACCAGAAGTCCAAGATTCCAATTCAGGGGATAAACACCTGGCTCCTCAGAATAGAGGGAGAGAGGGCTGCTCTCTCCACCCCCCTGTAGGAGGGAGAGCACCTGCGGTGGGTAGGGACAGGGTGTCAACAGCGCGGACCTTCCCCGACTCAAGCAATTTAGAGGGGGCCACACAGGAGTCAACCCAGACTCCAGGACAAAGGGTGTAGGAATTCTCAACAGAGACGGGAGGGCAGGAGGAGAAAGTCCATAAGGTGAGCGCACAGCCACGCCAGGGAGACATTCTGACAGAGATATACAACCCCAGAAGGGTCACCAACACTCGCCCTGGGGGGAAATGATGCTTCAGGGTCCCCGTGACTTCCCTAGGACAGACCTCAAACGCCAGCTCTCGGTGTAGCATGGAAGCTCAAAATCTGAGGTCAGCCCAGGAGGGAGAACAACCAGCCAACGGAGAAAGGCCCGGCAGCTGCCCCAGTGGGGCAGATTCGGAGCAGCGGCGAGGCTGGCCGCTCCTCGGCAGAGGATAACCGTGGGAAAGGAAGTCCCAGCGCGTGCTTCTGACGTTAGCCTGGAGGCCAGCGGCAGAGGCCCGGAGCCACCCTGGGCTGGCGACTGTCCGTGTCATCTCCCAGGGCGGCTGGGGGAGGATGCCACCGATGTATGCAGGGCTGTTGCTGGCTGGGGTTGTCACTGCTGGGCTGTCGTGGTGGCTTTGGGGAAGGGGAAGGCTGTATCCAGGCCGGGAACAGCAAAGGTGACTTCGCCCCTGACAGAAGACTCCACATGGAAGTCAAGATGGTGAACTCCTCAAATACAATCCACTATGAAGCAAGCTGTGGTTTTGAAAGAATGGGGGCCAGAGACGACAGACCGTTATTATTAAATCAATTATACTAAATCGGAGTGGAGGAAGAGGTAGGCTGGAGGAAGAGGACTCTCACGACCGCGCTAGGTGTTGCGGATGGCAAATGAACGCACACAGAAGAAGAAAGGGATCTCCGGTTAGTGCGGGCCATGTTTTAAAAGGGCTTGTTCTCAAACATCTCGAATTTACTTCCATTAATACCCACCGAAAATAAGCAAACCCAAGTTTCAAAACCGAAGTTAATGCTTGTAAATAATGAATGCCTTCTTGCATAGTTACTCCTTTAAAAATATCAACTTGCTATAACTTTCTTCCTTAATGCCAATTCTTAACAAATTAAAATACAATAACAGGAGTGTAATTGAGCATTTATTGCTTATGGGCTCTAAAATGAGGCTAATCAGAGAGTGACTAAGCCTCAGCATGGGCTCTTTTAATAGGCATGTTTTAACATACAATAACCGGGATATTTTATTTAAAATTATTATAGAAATGTACCAAGTGTCTGCTCTCTGGATTGGAATGCGGCAAGGGAACACATTTATCTTTGGCGCAGCGTGGGCCCGGGATGTGTTTTCTTGCCTGAGTTAGGCGCTGGAACTTCAGAAGAACTAGCTCTAAAACAATCAGAATATAAATCTGGCAATTCCTGTATTTCAAAGCACTGAAAATTTCTAAAACTTTGCAAAACACGTTTCCTAGTCACTACAAGCCCTGCAGCCCCGGGCTTTCTGCACAGGTGGTGCCAAGACACCAGGGTCTGTGGCTTCCAGTTTCTCCCGTGAGAAGCTACAGCGAGCTTTCTGGTTTCGACAGAACTCATCCTTTTCATCTCTCCTCGGCTTGGTTATTGAGGAATTAAAGTTACAACCACGAAACAACGTCGTCTCCTCAGAAGTGGGATGTGCAGCAGCCCCTTGACGGGTCTGAGGCGGGGACCCGGGTGAAATTAAGACAGCAAGCTCGATTTTGATATGCAAATGCCACAGGCACTACCCTTCTCCATGTTTCTTGTGGAAAATGCTGATGGAAGATAAAAGAGGAAAAAACCCTTTAACAAGGCATGAGGGTAATTCAAAGCCAAGTACTTTTAAACAGCACTTAACAAGTCCCCGGGGCCCACTCAGGAGCCAAGCCCCCCAGAGGTGCCATCTCCTGCCCCTCAACAGCTTGAAAAAGTAGTAATTGCAAACCTATTTGCATTTTTCTTCTCAAGTTGTCCACGCTCATCAGGCGGATTACTTTTTCCAAGCGGGCGCCGGTGCAGAGGGACCCGTTCTCGAACGCGCCAGCCGCTCGGCAGCCGTGCCTCGCCGTCCCCCTGCAACCCCGCGCAGGCACCTTTGCCATCCCTTGTTTTTTACATTTCGCTCCTAATTATGTTGCATCTATTGCCGTACACTTAATTAGCTGCATTAATGTGATTTCTTTTCACATAGTCAAGCAATTAAGAGCTATGATTGAGTTTCATTCAATTAGCCTCAACAAACATGCTAATTGATGTCCCAGATGCAAATGAGGTGCAATGAGAGAAACCTGCTAGCAATCGAGAGCCGTGTCAGAGACCCACAGCTTTTAGCTTGCTGACGGCAGCACAGCTCACCCTGGCTCCCGCCCTCCGCGGGGCTGCCCTCCGAGAAGGACGCGGAGTCATTAGTGCCTCGGTGTACCGGATCACTCCTGATACGCAGAATTAATTGATTTGCTGCTGTACCATGTTGTCCTAGAATCTCACAGTTATGTGTTCCCAGGACTGTGAGGCTGTCCAATGGGCAACACTTTGCTCCAGCAAAGAGTGGTACAAAGTCCTCATCCAAATCTGTATTAGGGTACTAAAAAAACACAAGAACATTCTCCCCAAAACCACAAAGGGAAAGGTGCGTACATCTTGTCTTGGCAATCCCAGAGCCCTCTACGTGCCTGATGGCCTATACAGTTCTCAGTAAATGGTGAGTTCATCTTAGTCAGCTCTGGGGCATTTGGCACTTGAAGTTAAGCTCAAAATACAGCAATCCATCAATAGTCCCTAAAAATACTCTTAGTATATTGATTCTCACCGCCTGCGTCCACAGGTTACCTTTGGCTGTCTGGTGAAAGATGGTTTGCTGATGTGTTCGTAGGGGTACCAAAAGCAGTTAACAAGATCTTAAAGTTAAGCGGAAATGCATAAATGATATGACTGGCATCTCAAAATTAGACCATCCGGAAAAAAGCACCAGGCTTTGGAAATCTGCCAGTGCTTAAGCCCCACTCTCTTCAAGTATAAATAATGTAATTAACATGCTCCATTTCTACATATACTTTTAAAAAAGTATTAAGACTCTTAATTTCCATAATTAAGTGATGGAAAAAGCGATGGAAATCTTTGTGACAGTTAGGTTTTCCCAATAAGTTCTGGTTTCTGAATGCACATATATGCTAATAAATTTAATATTTATTTTAATATTTAATATTTTGACTAAGATAACTCTTCGGACATACTGAAATTTGTTAGGGTTTTTTGACATGGCCAATCTAATTGAGTTTTTCCTCTTTGCATAAAATAGCTTAAAAGTGTGGTCCTTGGCACTCTATCAGGGAGTTTCTGATTCCATAAAATTTTCAAAACAATTCTAAAACATCTGCCTCTTTATCACTGTGTTGAGATTTGTTTTGTTGGTGCAAAAGTGATCATGGGTAAAAATGCTGACACCCTAGCATGAGTCGAGGCAGTAGCCCCGGACTGCATTGGTTGTCACTAAATTATTCACTGCCATGCTCTCTAAGTAAAAACAAATAAAACCAGTTTCACTTACAAATTTTTAAAAACCAAAACAAGCTATCTGTAAAAATTTCAACAACTGAGTACACATCTCTTCAATCTTCTGAGTTATAACATGGAAAGTACGCCACTTTCTTGGCGGGACACTATTTTCACTTGAAGGAGAGACTATGCCAGAGGCAGACCAACTATGGTCACTCGGTCTTGGGTATCCGGCAGATACTGTCTTGAAAATGAACAACGCGAGCACTTTGGGAAGGGAACCAGCTGACGGTGCTCGTGGCCAACGATGGAATCTGAGCTTTCTGGAGAAAACGAGAATTTAAAAAACCTGTGTGTCTTACCACGAGCTTGACACCTTCCAAAGACTTAGCAACTTTTCAGACAAAACTGGTGGTGATGTTAATGAATGGGATTTTTGGATATTATGTGAAGAAAAGTGTCGCCATTTGGAAATCTGTATGTTTCGTTTCAAAGCACGGTTATTTATTTATTTATTTGAGGCAGGGTCTCGTTCTGTCCCCCAGGGTAGAATGAAGTAAGCCCCATCACAGCTCACTGGAACCTCAAACTCTGGGCTCAAGGAGGTATCCTCCCGCCTCAGCCTCCCGAGCAGCTGGGACTACAGGATGTGCCACCACGCCTGGCTAACTTCCTTAGTTTTTGTAGAGATGGGGGTCTCACTATGCCCAGGCTGGTCTTGAACTCCCAGTCTCAAGTGATCTTCCCACCTCGGCCTTCCACAGTGCTAGGATTACAAAGTGTGAGAAATTACACCTGGCCAAAACACAGTATTTTTGAAATGACAGACACACGATGTCACATGCATGGATAAAATAGGAATAAAATATCATTCAAAGTACAAGTCATGTGATGGATTTTAATGTAGCAGAGAAGGAAAAAATTATGTGATTCCATATTGTATCACTAAGCTTTAAGAGACTATTAAATGTTGACTTTTGATGAAGTATGCAAGGAGAGTATCAGAATTATCACAATTATCAGAAATGTCTCTTAAAATACTCCTCCCTCTCCCACCTGCACGTCTGTATGAGTTAAGACTTTCTTCACGTACTTTCACCAAAACAACATATTGCAACAGATCGAGGCAGATACGAGAATCCAACTCTCTTATTAAGCCAGGTATCAGAAAGATCTGAAAACATATAAAACAATGCTGTCTCTTCTCCTGATTTTCTTTTGGAAACTATACTTTCCACAAAGATATTATTTACATTAACATGTAATGGGTGTTTTGTTACTGTTTACTTTAAATGGATTATATGGATATTTAAAGATTTTCTCCATCTGAATTTCTAACACGGTAAATATCGATAGATAAAAGCCACAGAAGCAAAAACTCTTTGGGGTTCCACGGTAGCTTTTAAGAAGGTAAAGGGGTCCTGCACCCACAGGTTTGAGAACCACTGGTCTACCTGAACGTGTGTGAGTGCGTGCACATAACTGGGGGGAGGACACAGGAGTTGGACCTCGCAACGATATCGTGAATGTTTTTCACATTCGTTTCTCTCCTGGTGGAAAAGAGTGACACATTATTCCCCATTTTCACTGTACTTCATGACTGTCTCAGCTCAAAAAGGAAGCAGTAGTTTAGGTTCTATTTTTAAAAAGCCTCACTTTTGGGCTCAAAAAAAAAAAATATGTAAGAGAAGCCATTGTTAAGATGCATTGCTGTTCCCAAACTCCATTTAATATTATTTTCAAAGGAAACTAATCTATAAAGACACATATAGTACCGTCCATTCAAAAAGATCAAGCAGATGTTCAAGCCCAACATTGATGAATAATAAACAATAGCCTCATACATAGTCACAGGCACAGAAGAAAGTCACACTCCTGAAAACATTGTAAAACTACGAAAAATCTTCTGGCCACATCCTTTCAGATCACAGAACTCAAAGAAGACAATTTCTCCTTCTCTGCAAAGGATCACAGTCACAATGGCAAGGTAGGAGGCAGCTTCAAAGCGCAGAGTCCTATGAGAAATGATTTTGTTTCCCAAGACAGCCAACAGGACTCCATCGTTTCACGTTCAGAACTGCCTTGGGAAAGACCAGCTGACTAGTGCTTACGAAGGTGACCACTGGCCATCAGAGGGAGAAGGTCTAATGGCCACAGAGGAACCGGCAATGGTTAGCAGACTTCACTCTTTACTTAGTAAGTGCTTTACTGCATCTGGGCAACCAGGGAACAGGTGGTAAAAGAGAAGGCTGCGGAAGCCTCATCTGGGACCCGCGGTGGCTTCACACGCAACGGAGAGCTGCAACACCACCACAAAAGCCAAAATCTCCAGCTCACGTGCCATGGCGGCTCGCATCCAACATCCGTGGGCTACGGTCCAACATCAGCCCAGGGGGATAGGTTATTAAAACATAAATCAAAACAGCAGAAAATTCCAAATCAAATTATGGATACATCCTTTGCTTCTTGATTGTGTCTGTCTTGATTGACCTACTGTTATATATTGAGCTTTACCCTGCAAGAAAGATTTTTCTCATTTTAGGTTAAATTGAATATTACCCAGTTGTAACTCATGCGTGCTCAAACCTAGCCCCGACGAAATGAATGCCTTGCGTATGAAAACGGCTGCCTGTCTTCAGTCGCTGTAAGCCTCTTCCGGAGGCAGGCATGAGTGAAATTTCACCACAAGGAACTTCAAGGAGCCAGCACTGTTCCATTGCCAGCCTAGTAGTTTAATATTTAAATACGGCTTGAGGCCGGGCGCGGTGGCTCCCGCCGGTAATCCTAGCACTATGGAAGGCCGAGGTGGGTGGATCGCTCAAGGTCAGGAGTTGGAGACCAGCCTGAGCAGGAGCAAGACCCCATCTCTACTAAAAATAGAAAGAAATTAATTGGCCAACTAAAAATATATATATATAAAAAAATTAGCCAGGCATGGTGGAGCATGCCTGTAGTCCCAGCTACTGGAGAGGATGAGGCAGAAGGATAGCTTGAGCCCAGGAGTTTGAGATTGCTGTGAGCTAGGCTGACGCCACGGCACTCACTCTAGCCCGGGCAACAAAAGTGAGACTCTGTCTCAAAAAAAAAAAAAAAAAAAAAAAATATATATATATATATGGCTTGAAACGACTAGACCCTGGAAATTTTGGGTTATATAGAAATATTCATCGAAGTGATATTACATGTATCTCTTTAAAACTTTAGATTTCTTGGGATGAATTTGCTAGAATAAGTACCACTAAAAGAAACAGTAGATTTTTAAGACAGCAGAGCACACACATCTGTTCTCTGGGGACACTGAAGACAGCTCCGCCTTGCCTTCTGCCCTTTGACCTAAGGAAGCACAAAAAAGCTCCCACTTCGGTTTTTGCCTATCTCAAATTTTACGTACTTTTAATTTCTAAACTTTCATCTAGGCCCGTTTAGAAGTTTCCTGTGTTTTTCCCTCCATGCACTGCTTTTACAGGAATGACTCTATTTTCCTAAATCTAACGTCTTTCACCTTGCGTCAGATGTGGCTCAATGAACAGCAGCCGATCCACTGGTGACCGTGACTTTCTGATTTCCTAAGGAAGTCTTCGGAAGACAAAACTCAGCTTCCTCCTGATCAGAAAGTGAGCCTCAAAGTTAAGAGCCTGGGGTTCAATCTCCACTCCCTTACCAGCTGCATGCTTGGGGCAAGTTATGTCATCCTTCTGGGTCTATTTCCACATCTTTAAAAGTGGGAAGAATAACAGTTCCTGCCTCATGCTATTGTTGTGAGGATTAACTGAGATAATATATAAAGTGCTCAAGAGGGCACCAAGCCCTCCACAAATGTTAGCTCTTACTACTCTCGGCCAATAAAAATACCGAAATATTTTTCCTCTGACTTTATGTGGCTATTTCATGAGCTAAAGGCGCTGTTCCCACTTGAGGTAGCAATTCTGACATCACGAGCTATTAAGGGTGACCTGCAAAGCTATTTTTCACTTTGCAGCATAGGAAAAAAAATGGCCCTCTGCAAATGCATGACATTTTCTCCTTTTTCTCCTCCTCCTCTTTTTTTTTTTTTTGGTGGGGGAGGCACGTCTATGGTAGTCAGACATTTTTATTGCAAAATGCCGTCTGGAAAAGATGCAAAACAAAATTGCTAAAATGCAAGGGGAAAAAAATAAGGGGGAAAAACAAAAGGCCCCCTTCCCTTTGCTTATTGAGTTCAAAGGCATAACATGCAGCACCCTGCAGCAAATGGGAAGCTACACTAATTTTAAAGCCATAAAACGCTATCAAGTGCCCTGCGGGGCAGGACTACTCTGAAGCTAGTGGCACCTAAATAAGACATGGTTCATTTACTTCGCAGCTTAGCCTAATGTAATCATCAGCGGATTTTTAGCCTAGAGTTGTAACAGGCAAATAGCCGATGCAGCGGAGGCGGCCCTCCCAGCCATTGAGGGGGTCGCAGCTAGATTGCTGTTGATTAGAAAATTTTTCAGTTTTGACAAGCACTTAATGAACATAAATCGCACCTTGATTGGTTTCCATTTGGGGCCACAGGCACACCTGAGAAGAAACAGGCCTCCCCAGCTCCGCCTCTGCCTACCTTGCAAGACCTCAGCAACTAGCCGGCAATCAGGTTACGAGCCACGGGAGAAAATATTTATAAAATACAATAATGAAATTCCATTTCTTAGCAGAAGTGAAAAAATACTCCTCACCACCCCCTACAGCCATCCTCTCCCACAGAGTCCCGCGTGGTGACTTAACTGTCACCGAGGAAAACAGAGGGTTTTGATTTATTTACCTTTTGCAGGAATTTTTGGCTTCAATTAGCAACACCGAAGGGCTGAGAATGGAAAACATGACACAAACTGAGTGCCCAGGACGGCCAGCGACTCTCAGCAACGCCGTGCTGTGTACGGATACGGACGGGGCGACGACCCACGGACTCCAGGAGAAGCCTAAAGACTCAACCCATAAGCTATGCTGCTAAATCTGTACATTTACAGAAACACACACATACACACATACGCTCTGTTTTTTTTTTCATTTCGTTTAGAAATGCAGGAAGGCAGAGTGTTCCAATGTAGAAAATAGGTTGGCTAGGCTGTGCGGCGGTTTAATTTTTATAGCAACACGGGAACATTGCCTAGTCTCGCCCTACTTCCATCCACCATGTGTTATCTGCATCAAGACAACTTGAGATGCAGTGAGGACACATTTTCGCTATTTATTTCTAAACCCTAAACACTTTCCAAACCCTGGAGGCTATACGGAACAAACAAGGAATTCTTTACATAGAAATAAGACTTTGATAAAGAATCTAACTTTCTGTGTGTATGTGCAAAGGGAATGAGCTTTTGAGGGGTCACTTTTTCCAACAAAAGCTGTAGAGATTCCCCTGAAAATATTTCTACTATCGTGGCAGTATCATGCCATGGCTTTGAAAGTGTTGATGTATGGGAGAAACAATTTATCATAGTCTCTCAAACAGGCTGGAGGAACGACAAAAATACGTCCCAAGTCACCAGGGGACGGGAGCTCGGCAAACTCGGCGAGAGCCCACGTGATCACACGGTTGCCGGGCTTGTTTCCATGCCACACGGGTTCCAGACCATCATTCAGGTTTTCACGCTTCCACAATTCACTATATTCATGACTGGGCCCAGCAAATGTTCCAGGGCCTTCTCTCAACCAGGGCCCTGGCAAGGTTGGGTAGCTTTAAACTTCAGCCCCCCTCTACAGTTCTCCCATGTTACAGTTTTTACATTTAAAACCTCAAGCTCTGAAGAGGTGGATGGACACGTGTGTTCCCAACAGCATTATTCACGAGAGCCAAGAAGCAACCCAAGTGTCCATCCATGGACGAATAAACAGAATGCAATGCGTACATACGATGGGCTCTTTTTCAGCCTCAAAAAGGAGGGAAATTCTGACATCTACTATAGCATGGATGAACCTTGAAGACATAATGCTACGTGAAATAAGCCAGTTGCAAAAAAGAAAAATATGGTATGACTCCACTTCTGTGAGGTCCCCAGAGTAGACAAATTCATACAGACAGAAAGGGAAATGTTAGCTGCCAGGGGCGGAGGGTGGGGAAGGGAGTTAGTGTTAACAGGTAGAGAGTTTCAGTTCCGCAAGATGGAAAACTTCTGGAGATTGCTTGCACGACAATGTGAGTATTCTTAGTACTACTGAATTATACATTTAAAATGGCTAAGACGGCAAATTTTATGTAGTGAGTATTTTACCACAATTAAAAAGCAAAAAACAAACCAAAAAACCCCCACAAAGTCGCCCAAAACAACAACCCTCCCCCCCCAAGCTCCTCCCACACCACCGAGATCCTTTCTTCAATTTGTAGCTAATGGGGCCTGGACACGACTGGGACGTGTTTCTGTGCCTTAAGAGCATCACCTGGCAGATCCCTTTCCCGTGGTTTCCGGAATTCCAGCCCTACAGATTTAAGGGCAGGCCGAGCACAGAGGCTAATTGTGCCCTCATTCATTCATTCATTCAACCAACAAGACGATGTCCCAAATGCTAGGGAAATACTGGTGACAAGGTCCACAAGGTCTCTGGCCCTTTGTTCTCAGTCTTGTGGGAGACTCAGGCCTTGAAATGAGCCAAGAATGGAGAGGAATGACCCGCAGAGTCAGGCGAAGGCTCACACGCACACAGGCGCCCAATGGGCGTAGCGGAGGGAGCGCCCGAGAAGAAGTGACACTGAAGACGGGCCTGGAAAGAGGAGCCAGCGTGGCAGGAAGGGGCCAGAGAGGAACAGGGTCCGCAGAGGCAACTGCCTGCGGAGACCTGGGGCCCGAGGTTACGGCAAGCGGGAGAAACTAAAACAAAACGGAGACAGCGCGTCCGTGGGGCGAGCCTCAGGACGTGGGTGGCAGGCAGAGCCCAACACGTCACTTCAAGGAGCAAGGACTTCATCTGAAGGCAAACTGGGGCTCTCCTCCATCATCAAACACTGGAAAGGACGACATGGAGGGAAACACGAACATGACGAGGATGAGGAGGTGACGGGGCAAAGCAGCACGGGAACGACCGCTGCTCTGTGCCGCCGCGGGTCTGGCAGCACTTACGGGCAGGGCCCTGCTCCAGCTGACCCGAGCAGCAGGGCAGGTCTGCAAGTCCCGCAGAGGTTTGGCTGGGAAGGGCACCTCTGTGAGAGACACTGCGGCGGCCGTCCTGGACGCATGGCTGGCACCAAGGCTGAGATGCAGGAAGAGCAGCCAGAGAAGCAACCACCCCATGATGACCGAGACAGGCTCAGCAATTTCACACTGTGCCCCGAGGCCCAGGGCTCCACACAGCCACCTACGAGGCCACTGTGGAGGGGTGGGGCGGCGGCAGGACCTGAAACCGCAACTGCAGACGCCTGCGAGGTGCTCCTTCTACCTGCATGCCAGGAGCAGTCAGCTTGCAGGAGCCGACCCAACACCTCGAAAATCAAGGAATCGTGAGATGGACGAAGGCAGTGGAATTGGAAGTCACGGAGATCCAACACCATTATTTCATTCTCCGTATAAAACAGCCTGTGATGAAGCTGTGCCCGCGGCTCTGCGTGTGCCTGTGCACATGTGGTCCTATGTGTGTGTTCACAATAAATCGTCACGTCAGTTATCTGTTGGAAGCTGCTTCAAATCCTATCTGGGAAAGAGGTGTGGCATCACATATGACTTAAAGTAGACAACAGCTACACATCAAGGTCCCTAAGGTGACACTCGCGCCACTGGCTGGAAAGGCCAGGACTCCCTGTGAAAGTGACTCACTGGGATAACTGGACACGGGCTGTTTCCAGGGAAGCCGCGTACACCTGCAGACCACAGCGCGTGAGCGCCTGTCCAGTGTGGACAAGGCTCTGTCCTACGTCCCAGCAACAGCCAACAAACCTGGGCTCTTTCTGCTTCCCCAGAGCTGACTCCTGCCTGTCTCAGAAACTAGAAGAAACACCTGTTGTGGTTTGACATATCATTTATGAACCCATTCCCGGTGGCCTAAAACAGGAAGCTCAGACTAGAACAGAAATGTTGATCTCTTGCCACAGAGTTCCAGACATTTGCTCTTTGTTATCTATAACATAACTTCCTAACATATCTTTAAATGGATTGCGCTTTTGGATTCCAGTAGTGTTTCAAGATTTTGTTGCATTTGTGCAATGTCATGTGTGTGTGCACACGTGTGTATGTGGGTTCTCCCCTACCTAACATGATCTACCCTTAGGAGGGTCATGTTGTGCAATGCAGTGACTATTCTCAGTCTCGATCTCAGGACTGAGTATTATCACTCTCGATGCAGTGAGTATTCTCAGTCTCAATCTCACCAGGATTTTTAAAGCAGAGTCATGATTGTTGATGGTGAGGTTCGGCATCCAGGTGGTCTAGGAGCAAACATATCACGGGAGTCATGTGACCTGATGCCCCAGTGTGGCTGTGCTCAAGTCGATGTGACCTGTAAGTGCTCAGCAATACCTACGTGCCAAGCATGTGCCAGCCCCTAGGCAAACAGAGGGATCAGGGAACATAGCCTTTGTCCTCAATTAGGTCCACTAGGTGGGGCCTGGGAATCAGAAGGGCCTGTTGTAGAAGGCCATGGAGGCACACCTGCAGGATGGAGACAGCACGCCCACCTGCGTGGGGACACGGCACACCTGCTCCACAGGTATAGCACGTGGAAACACAGGCACCAAGCTGGAAAGACCAGGGGACGGCTTCCAGCACTGCGGCCCACTAAAGGGGAGCAGGATAAAATAACCGTTGATTGCAAGGTGAAACAAGCTTACCACGGCGGCGTGCCACAAACGCGAAATGACTGACTACGCGCTTCTCAGTAAGAAAGGGAGGCCCGGCTTTCTAGGGCTATGGTCATTCCATGGTTCAGTCGGCTTTACATCTGGAAACTGGGCTTTGCATGTGTTGATCAACCCACCTCGACAGGAGCTCCTCTGCCATCTTCAGTGTTCTGGGGAAGCCACTGAGGACCTTCTCCGAGCGTGTCTCAATGTTCATCACCGAGAGACATTTGAGGTCCCCTAGCAGACAAGTGAGGCTGGGAGAGGGGACTGACCACACGCGTAGTGACCCCTCAGTCCTCATGCAAATGTGCCTGTTTCACGTGCATTTGCGACGGCAACTGCTGGCAGCGAGTCCAGCCAAGCGCCGCTGTTCCACACACACATAGCTTGTTTTTCTCGAGTGATTTCTTTTGAGGCAAATACCTACCTAGGAATCATCTCAGATCTTTTTGTTGTTTTTGTATCAGTAAAGAGGTGGACTTTTTGTCTGACTTTGAAACTGGAAACTGTCTGAAATCTGCATTCCGATGTCAATTTTAGGGAGTCCACGGTTGACTCTGCTGACTCCAAAAAAAGAAAACCAAGCCCCAGCGACATGCAGAATCGGACGCTCTGTGTGTGGCAGCAGAGTCCAAGCCGCTCGATTCCAAATAGCTCTGCCTAGAAACGAATATCCTTCAAGAAGGAAAGTTCCAGTTCGTGCGTCAGGGAGAAAGGACAGAGCCGCAGCCATTTTCGCATGGGCAACATGCAGAGTGGGCCACAAGCCAGAGGAGGAGGCTCCTAAAAGCAGGAGCAACCTGTGCACACACCTGCCAGGTGAGGCCCATCAGGACTGCCAAACGTCCCTGCAGGGAACCCGGAGAGCCAGGGCCAGGACGCAGAGCGAGCCTTCTTGGACAGGGCAGCCGCAAAGTCCTTCGCCCGGCCATGTGGCCACTGAGCTCGTTCTCACAGGTCCGCTTCGGAATCCCACCGCGCACGTCTTTGTCAGCAGGAAATTCAGCCGTGTCCTCGACGGCTGCGGTCTCGACATGGAAGATGGATAGGTAGCTACGCCGAACCGTGAAGCCCTGAGGTCCAAGTTCTTTCTCATTATCCCCTTCGTTTTTCTACCAAGGTGCTCCCTGAGGCTCACAGTTAAGTGCACAGAAAGGGAATCTCAGGACCGTGGCACAGGCCGCCCTCCATCGCCCCAGCTGGGATCCGGATACTCACACAGGTCCCCCCCGCAGAAAGCTAAGCAGTTAGGGCTTTTTAGAGGTCTTAGAGATGTGCCATTTTTCAAAAAAAAAACAGAAACATAGACCACAGAACAGCAGCACAAGCCCACATGCTTACTAGGTGTTATTTTAGTCTTATTTAAATGTGTAGCATCATCTTTGCAAAATGCCAGGCGGAGACACAGGAGCTTAGGCGGGTGGGTCCTGGCGCAAGGGTGACCAGTTTGGCGCAGGCTGCCAGGGACCTCCCTGATTTCAGCGGTGAAAGTCTTGCGCCCTGGGAAGCCCCTCAGTCCTGGGTAAGCCACCTATTAAAGCAGTTTCATTTGCCATTTTGGTTGGGCTTCCCATCTATTACCTAAACTGTTAATAGGCGTCACTAAATTTCGTAACAGCATCTTGAGAAAGATGAATTACCTGGACTGGGTTGGTCTGGGCTGGAGTCTTAGTAACCGCTTAGCACCTTCAGTCTCAGGACAGGTTTTTCCTTAGAAGTCCAACGAACTCCACTGGCTTTCGTTTGCTAAGAGTTTTTGGTGAGAATTTCACAGCGCACACTCTTTGAAGTGATCTAGAAGACAACACTGTCAAACTTCCTGCCCAGTGAAAGAATTCTTTCTCCAGATTTCCAGAAGAGGTATCTTCCGGCTAGCTTCTCAACGTCTACCTTCAAATGCACCAACGAGAATGACATGTGGCCTGATCGTTCCAGGGGACCTATGTATGATATACAAGCTGCACGGACACGTTCCAAATTCCGGTCAAGATGGGCAGCCTGAGTCCCCTGTAAACCGCTGCTGGACGTGCCCTGCTACAGAAGCAGCGCTGTGGAACCTCCAGGTCCACTCACACTCCTCATTCTAGCCACTGTCCTTGTCATTCTGCCTACCAGCAGACCCCTGTGACTATTGGGCACCCAGTTTGGGAACCACTGGTCTCGAGGAACCCCTGGAGTTGAAACCCACCATCACTTTTTCCCTGTGCCCACACCCCACCCCTCTACCTCCAGAGCAAGGAAGTGCAGGGACCCCGTCACCCCGTGCTCTGCCCCTGGAGCCTGGGGACAAGCCGGAGGAGGCTGGGGACGTGGCAGAGAGTGGAGGGTGGGGATCAAGATCCCGCGGAACCCAAGCCAAGCAGACGTGGGGAACGGAGGTGGCGCCAACATAAACCTCCAGGGACCTTTCTCAGTCTGGGTTGGCTCAATGTTTTGCCCATTTTCCTCTCTGATTTCCAGAGAAACTGTCACTTCTTACAATCTCGCCACTCATAGGCAATTCTATTCCACTGCTTACAAACAGAGGTTCTCACCTCCCTAAGAAAAAGATTGAAGGTTTTCAACAGCAAACAGACCTGGCGTGGGAGGTTTCTTTCCATACCTTCCACCTGTGGTCGAGGGAGGCACAGGTTTGCTTGGGCCAAGCAGAGGACAGAGTGAGGCTGAGTGCCGTCGAAGGGACCGAGGACTGCTGGTCTCCTCAACAGTCTTCGTGAGAGGGGAACTTGGGGCTCGGGGGAACAGAACAGAGAGGCTCTTCCAGGGGACGACGCCACACAGTGGGCAGACTCTGAGGGCTCAGGAAGGAGATGTGACCAGGGGAAAGGACTATGAGTGTGAAGGAACTTCATGAGCAGACAGTGCCCCCAGGGGCTACCAGCCAGCCGGGGTCCCTTGCCACCATGTTCTGTGTGCAGAAACCTGCCTGAGGTCTGGGGGAGACGGGCAGTCCGTGGGGACCCGCATCCGAGAGCCTCCCAGGAGTCCGACCCGTTCTAAGCACCCTTCCAGCCTTTCAGCCCTCATGCCAACCCCACCGTGTCCTGCAAGGCCAGGTGCCCCCAATTTCGTGACTGGCTGTTTGTTTCTGAAGCCACAGTTTCAAGGAGAAGTCGTCCTGCTAGGATTGCACGAGTTGGGGCCACACACGGACTGTTTGTTTTGATACGAGGCCAGGCGTATTTTCTAACACACCGATATATAGAAAACATCTGTTTGGGACTGAAACTCGGGGTTTGTGTCCAAAGGATGATGTTTTACATAAACACTCCCATGGACACCTGTGTAATGAGCAAACCATGTCCCCTTACCTAAGGACTCTAACCGACCTCTTCTGGGAGAGCTTTTCCCAAGGACGACCAAAGAAGACATTTAAAAATCCTCCCCAGCTCTGAGCAAGTTTGGGAAGTGGTCACCTTCTGCTTCCACGGTGCCCAGAGGAGGTCAAGGCTGGAGCCCACTGCTGCTCTGGCAACTTCTCCAAGCAAATGCAGGAAGGAGAACGGTGGGCCGCAGGGGGGCGGCGGCCACGGGGAAGGCTGCTGCGGGGAGTGGCTGGGGGTGGCCGCTCCGCCCAACACCATCTGGACCTGCCCCTGTCAGCTCCTGGCCCGGGCCCGCCCGTCTGTCTTCGGAGCACTGGCCGAGGAGTTCGTCTGGGACTTTAACCTGGCTAACATGGGAGCAGGGCAGAGCGGCCTTGCTGTCCCACACATGCCACCCTCTGACACTGGCCACTGCTCCCGAGCACCCTCGTACCGCAGAGGGAGAAGGACAAAGTGGCAGAGACCCTATGATGCCACTTCCTGGGCTGGATCCTGAAGTGCAGACAAAGCACCCTGGGATTCCTCCGCACCGTGCGTGGCCACAGTGAGGGCACTGCGATAAACCACGAGCCCCGTCCCTGTTTCCCTCTGAACCTGAGTCAGTTGTCTGCTCTTGCTCCGATCCTGTGTGTGCAAGACCCTCCCTCCAGCTCCTCGAGTTTAACACGATAACCGAGTGCAAGACGGCTGGTGTGACAGCGTCAGGGTCCAGCTGATGGGACTGTGAGCAGCACATGCGTGGACAGGAAATAAGTGTCTGTGCCAGCACGAAGACGGCCATGCAGCCACGTGGGAATGCCCGTTTCAACGGGGCTGCTGCGCGGCCCCGCCTAACCTCTGTCTGAATCTTCAGTGTCTGACGTATCCTCAAGCCAGGACTCTCAAGCCCTCACCCCCGCCCCGTAATAGAAGTATTAGCGTATCAGAATCCCATCCCCAAAAAACCATGCTAGTTTCCTTTTTGGTAATTTGATGACCTAAGCTTCTTAAGTTAGTGGCATATACCAGGAGCTGGCACAGTTATCCCACTATTGATAAACACGTATTTGTAGAAAACTCTACTGAAAGATATCAGGCGGTTTAGTCCAGTCTTTTCCCCTGGCTCCATGGAAAGAAATGGGCTGCAGGCTGAGCTATATGAGATCAAGGCAGAGCCCTGACCCAGGAGCACCTATAGGACCTGGACCCAACCTGCCTTGGAGAGAAATGGTGGGCGAGGACGGTGTTCTCACTAACTCGACTGACTCTTGCCCGTAGTACAAAAGAGGGAGTCACTCTGCTCCCCTGCCAGGTTACTGTCTACCTTTATCGACCTGAGTAAGTCTAGGGAGGCTAGACACAGGCCCTAACCCCAGAGAACAGAAATGGCAGCAGCGTCCGATGGTCACACAATACAGTTTTATCAGGGTGAGCAGGACAGCCCGCATCCCACAACGTGGCCAGCAATGTGGTTATGACCAATAACGGTGACTCTGAAACCCCAAAGCCACCAATTTTGGCAAATTTCCTCAATATTTAACCATTTATATGCCATTATCACATGTGGTCAATGATTCACGTAGTCACCTTAGTGGTCTCCCTGCCACAGCACACCTTGGAGGGAACGTAGTATGTGGGTGTTATAGTGAGATGGGTGTTTAACTGGGGTTATTCGGTTCTATCACCTCTCAAAACTTCCCAGACTGAAATAATGGGGCCATTCTCGATGGTGCAGAATTTTAGGACTTGAACGAACAACACACAAGCACACTCCCAACTCTCTCATTAAGGAACATCTGGATTCTGCCCACGGGTGTCCCTTGAATACCCCTTCCCATCCTGAACTGGGAATGCCAGACCAGCTAGGCTGTTGGGATCTGCAGTTCCCCCAACAGCTCAGAACAGACCCCGTCCAGACCCCGTTCAGAGAAGGCACCTGGGACTCACTGCCCCTCCAAACTTTTATGCAAAGCTTGGCTGTGAAAATAAAATCAGCAAAGGATTACACTGAAGGTCATAACATCTCTCCAGGCTCTAGTAATTCAAATCTATTCTTGGATTAAGCCACTCCCTTAGGGAACTATGTACCTGCATCAAGAATTTCAGTTCCCAGGAGACTGGCTTGCATTTGAAATGAATTGCATTTGAAAATGACATTGGCTCTTGCTTGCTATACAATTATTAATACATAACAAAGCCCCACTCGCCCCCTTCCGTGCTCCAATAATATACATGCATGCTTAAAGAAAAAAAAAAAAAGATGTAACTGGCAAACACAAGAAAAAGCCCGGGAATAGAATTTTTGAAGAACTGATTGTGATTATATAATCAAGAGGTTGAGATGAAAAGCAAGCAGGCATCAGCCCTCCCACAGGAATTTTCCAGTACACACTGTTGTTACCACCTTAGCCCCTTGGCAAGAAGCAGCAAACGTCCCTCTGACTGAGCCTGGGCTCAGCAGGTGAGTATGCGGGGACTTGAAATGTACCATCAATCAGATCTCACTTTTTAATGGGGAGTCCTAGTAAGAAGAATATTTTGATTACGCTTCTCTCTCTAAGTTACATAAAGCAACTGGGTCAATAATTAGACCTTTGCTCTCTGGCAGGGTCTTAGGAAGAACTAAGTCGCCAAGAGGGCAGCCTCCCCTGCTGATGGGCGGCTTTGGAGAGAGACCCCAGCAGAGCCCCGTGTGCTTTGGTGTTCTGATAGAAGCTGGGGGTGTGTGGGGGGGCGGGGGTGCAGAACTAGAAAGACCTAAATGTGTGGCAGTCCTGGAAAGGTGTGTGCTCTGGTCACAGGTGGGCCTCCTGGAACTGGTATTATGTCTCTCTCGCATGGAGGCCACCTGGTGAACCAGGCTGACTCTATTCCAAAAATAAACTAGCAGTACTCCGAGCACAAAGGGATTTGGTCACTACAATAAAGAATATCTGTTTCTATGTAAGAATATACCTGCCTACGTCTATATACATATATGTCAAACGCCTACTGAATAGTAAGGCAGGGAGGTACTTCCATTAACATCAGAAACAAGTCAGCGATGCCTAATGAAACACCTGTTTTATTGACATGGTTCTGAAAGGTGTAGCTACTGCTATAAGACAAAGGGCGATTCACACTAGCAAGCAAATTCAACACCAAGGACACCATCTGTTATCTATAATATTGGAAAATATTTTTTTTTTTTTAAAGGTAAGTGTACGGGAGAGTGGAGAGAAAAAGCCCTCTTGTGTACACTGCTGGAGGAGATGAACTGATACAATCTTTCCAGGAGTTTGATAACATACACCAAAAGCCATAAAGGCACACATAGTCTTCAATTCAGGAAGCTGACCTCTAGGAAGTTAAAATTAACCTATGGAAATGGACAAGGGCACAGAGATATAAACAGAGGGACACTGATTAGAGTAATAGTGAAAAAATTCAAAGTAAATTTATTTGCCAAATGTCCATTTTTGAGATACTGTTGAATCACTCAAGGTACATCTGCACCACGGCATATTACACAGCCATTAAAAATGGTGGTGTGCAGGTAAATCTGCCGACGTGGAGAGACCTACCATCAGTGAGAACAGCAGGCTGCAGGCGGAGCATGCAGGCTGACCACATGCTTGTGGAAGGAAAAAGCACTTATGCATAGAAACAGCCGGGAGTATGCACCCCAGAATGTTAGCAGGGATGTTCTCTAGGTGGCATTTTAGGAGGGATGTTAATTTTCTCCAATATGCTTAATAACTTCTTGTCAATAACTGTGCAAATTTAAAAAGCATTTTCAAATTTTAAAAAATTAACAGTGATACATGGTGGGCCCTCCATATCTGTGGTCCTGCATCCAGAGATTCAACCAACTGTGGGTTGAAAATATTCAAACGAATAAAATAAAAAGTAACAATACAACAATAAAAATAATACAAATAAAAAGAAAAAAGCAGTGTAACACCTACTTACCTAGCATTTACATTGTATTAGGTATTATAAGTGACCTAGAGATGATCTGAGGTATACAGGGGTTGTGCATAGGTTATACGCAAATACCAGGCCATCTTACACAAGAGACTTCAGCGTGCTTGGATTTTGGTATCTGAAAGGGGTCCTGGAACCAGTCCCCTGCCAACACCAAGGGATGACTGTGATTATCACCAACAAACACTACTATGTTCTAATCTACACATTTCTCTGCATCAAGCAAGATTCATGGAACGTGTTGCTATGGAACTATCATCAACACCCTAACTTTAAATTTTATTAAGGCTTGCTAAAAGAAGTAACTGTGGGTAGGGTGTCTACATTTTCGCCCAAGAATCAAGTTAATCCTGTTTTAAATATCCATCTCATATAAATGACCAATATAACAAATTTTATTAACACATAAAATTTCTCCTGCCTCATGTGACCAGGCGTGTGCTCTAATCTGGCGATAAAAACTGAGCCATGAATTGCATTTAACGTCTTGTGTTTGTGCTCAGTTTTTCCAAGCTGAATCCTGGGTTCCAGTATAACTGTTTCCTTCATTCTAGATGTTCAGACAGATCACTCTTCTTTCTCCTTTCTATTAACACTTGCCCCTGTCTTTTTGCTCTTATTTAAAACTTTACTTCGTCTGTGCCTTTTATTGTAATTTTTCGTAGAATCAGTAAGCCACAGATTGTTACGGAGGAGAGGGAAGAGACAGGCATGTGGTCTCGTGGAGTGCTGGGACGGTGCTATTCATCTCATGAGCGGGCAGACTCCAAACCTGACTCTAGCTTCAAACACAGCCGAGAGGCTGGGCTGCTGTCAGGGTCCCTCCCCCCGTGTTTAGCTGAGGCCCGCGGCCTGCTCAGCGCTCCGAGGGGGCTATACTCACATGTAAACTCGGATGGTAGGTCAGCACGCCGTTGTCACACAGGGTGACGTACTTCTTTTTCCACTCTTTATTCAGTGACTTGCCACTTCGCTTCAGCAGCACGCCCTACGAGGAAAGACACCCAAAAATAAAGTCTCACGTACATAAAAAAAGAGAAAGTAGGTATGCAGGTAATTGTTACATTTTTAAACTTTCCTTGTATCTTTGCCACCTTAAGTAAATTACACCTATTTTAGGTTGTTAATTTGGTTTTCTCTGCCCTTTTACATACAACATGTACATACAACAAACTTCTGTGTGTGTGTGTGTGTTTGTGTGTGTGTGTCTGTCTGTCTGTAGAATTTAACTCTGTGACGCAGGTGAATGCTAAAAGATGTGTCCATTAGTTCAACAAATGTAACATAAAACACCATGACGTGCTATGTTAGACCTTCTGCATGGCTACGAAACACCTAAAGGTGTGACATTTTATAGAAAAAAACCTCAATTTCCTTTCCTGAAAATAGCACATTAACTGTATTCTCATATATTTATAAATAAGAATATTTTATTTTAGTTTCTTTCATTTCCTATTTTTAACTTATTAAATTTGAAATTCCATTGGCAAATTTCGGTAACATTATTTAACACAAGAACTGCGTGTAACGTGCTCCAATCCATTTTTAGTGACATCACATTAGGGCTCCTTGAAAACCACTCAGAACTGGAAACCAACACATTCGGGAAGCCACGTTCAATCCGGTCGTTTTTAAATGGCTGGCGAGAATTTCTTCTCGTTTCAGCCACCACTTCCCAGCAGGCCTTCCTCCTCCTCCTTCGTAGGCTCTCGGGGGTCAAGGCGCCTGGTGGCCGACGCGGAGGCCTGACACCCACCTGGCGCTGTCTCCGTCCCGCCCGGCTCCCGCCATTCCCAGCCGAGTCCCTTTCAGCTGCAGCTTTCACCCCCGGAGCCTCTGCTCTGCTCCTTGCTGCTGTCTGAACTCCCGTCCGTGCGGAGTGAGGACAAGGCAAGGCTCCACCCTGCTCTTCCTCTTGCCGCTGACCCTCTACGAGCTTCCGTGATCACGACAGCGACGGAGAGAGCCTCAGACCACGGCAGTTAGTCCCCCGGCTGAGGCGGAAGGAAAGCTCCAAGTGCCGAAATACAACCCGACCCCTCGAGAACGTGGAGACCCCCGTGAGTCGCCTGCCCCAGCCTCCGAAATTCTCCTCTCCCTCAACAATCGCAATAGGAGAAACACGGAAGTGTTACCATGGGCTGCAATTGAGTTCGAGTTTCAATTCATTACCAATATTGTGACAATACTGTTTTTTATTTACTCAAATCACAGCCACGTTTCACAAATACAACAGATGATGAGCCAGCTTGGGGCTCTGACCACCGCCACTGCAAGACATTGTTGCCAGGAGGAAAATATTAGAAGGTTTGAGACAACTCACAAATGAGCCTTTGGAAGACGCTTTCTCTGCAAATTCTTATTAAAGGTAAATCTGGCAAAATGCACCATTCCTTGATGTCTTGGAACCTAAACAAATATGAACCAAACATGGCACTGAACCAAGCCCATAGGAAAATGTTACTAAGTTACAAATTAAGGCAATAAAAGCTTCGTGGCCAGGTATGAATTCGTGGGGGAGGGACAGTTACCACTAGCGATGCAATCATAAATAAGCAGTTGCTTCAAATCATTAAACATCCTTCCTCAGTGGGATTCATGGACTTTAGAACTCAGCATAACAAAACCTCACACAGGTTCTCCTGTGGGCTCACATTTTCCATCTTCCATTCAGATGGAATTCCAACAACACCAGGGCTGGGGGCACTGGTGTCATTGGTAGGTCAGAACTACTCCCTGCTCTGTTCAGAAAGCTTTGCCCCTGCCCACTCGGGCCAGCTGCAGCCCCAGCTCACACCCTGGGGCCCGAGAGAGGGACTTAGGCAGCTCTTCTGGTTGGCTTGTGGGCATTTTAATGAGCAAATCCTGTGCTTGTAATTACCCTGAACTGGTGAAGATCACTAGGACTTATTTATCAGGAAACAAGGGAAACAGTCCAATCAGGAAGCGTGTGAAGAGAGGGCTTCATAGTTTTCTGAGGAATGATTAATAAATCAGGCTGATTCATTCTGATGGTGAGAAATCTTAATATCTTGGTGAAGGGAAAATCGAAATCTTGACAATCTTAAATAAACCCCATGGCTCACCTGGGAGGATAATCTTGGATTACAAGCAGTGTTCAAATGCTGCAAAAGCCAGCGGGCCTGCAGCACACCCTGGCGTGCTGGGAGCCATGTTTCTGCCCTGCAGCCTCGGCCTCAGCCGAGTTTATTACCTGAGCCCATCACCCCTGCTCCCGCCTCACAGCTATGGCCGTGGAAGGTGCACCTTCTTTAGGTGCTCTGAGCACTCCCCCTTGCTGTGCACAGCGTGCTCATGGTCTCCCTCGTGTGCCCCAAGCAACAAGGCTACGGCTCTCTCGTGGTGCAAGACTGAAGGCGTCGGGTCAGGCAGTAACTGGGGTGTCAGAGTTTTGAGTTACCAACAAAACCGTGAGCCACAGAGGTCAGGTGACCTGCTAGCTAATGGGAAGTGGCAGGGCCAGCCCTCCTGCCTCCTTCACTCCTGCCACGACACGGGGCTGCTAAATTCTTCAGTTCCTACTCATGGGCAATGACCTGCTCCCCAGACGGAACTATAAATTGATAGTACAAAGCATCCTGTTCATCACTCTAAGAAAACAACAGACAGAAGTATTTGCCATTTCAGACGAGGAAGACACGCGGTCAGGCAGTAAGCAGGGAGAGCACCCTGCACCTCTGCTGCAGACGGGAAATTAGCTGCACGTGAGGCCCTGACTCTGCAAACAAGCGACAAGATCTCGTCATGGGTCCGACAGTCCACAATATGGGAAAACTTAATTCTCATTAAATGAATCCCTGTTAAACACAGACAAATAATACGTTGATTTTTTAAAATGAAATAAAAAGACATTTACCACTTGAATAAAAATGTGGAGGTCCCTAGAGCCACTATAACGTATTTTAGAAGATGTTTTTGGTCTGATGAGTCAGGATAATCAGAAAGCCACAAAAGTAACTGCACATGTTGTCGGGCAATGAGATGTTGCTCATCTGTCACAGCTAGCGCGAAAGTATCAGGCTGCTCCCTGTGCTGGCTTCTCGGAGCCGGGTAAGCAAACACAGGTGGGAAACATGCGACAACACACTCCCAGGCGCGCGCAGGAGAGCAGGTCAACTCTGTGTGCAGGCAAGGCTGCAAGGTGGAACCACAGGAGGCGCTCCGGGAAGCAGGTCTCAGCAGCAGCCACTGTGACACAGGTGCTCCCCACAGTGAGCACATCACTCCAATTAAAAAACAACAACGACAAAACCACCTGTCCCTAAGCAGCGCAGCCCTGAGGGCACAACAGACCTGTGCCGACGGGTCTTAGCCGTGGCAAAGGTCACGTGGCCTTGGGAAGGCTGCCCGACCTGGGCGTCGGATCACGCAGCAGAGGGAGGGCATGATGGCCACACTCAAGAACAGACAGAGCTGTTCAGCCCGGACACTGAGAAGCCCAGCTATTTCTACGGTGACTACTGCTGGGACCAGGAACTCCAAAAAGTAAAAGCAAACACAGTGAGCTGCTCCCTGGTTTGCAGGCGAAGTAGGGCAGGCTGGGAAGCAACGAGGCTGAGAAGTGACCACAATTATAAACAGAGGTGACCTCCTCGCAGCGAGGGCAGCTGGAGGAGAGGGGCCGAAAGGGGTCCTCCGTGCCGGGACCTCCAGGGTCTTCCTCAGGGACGCAGTCGCCGCCAAGTTCTAGTTTTCCCTTTTTGTGCCAGACCTGGAACCGCTGTTCCTAGAGTGCCTCCATCTCACCAGGCTGCTCACGTGACGGAAACCCGGGCGTGATTACTGACATTTTCTCTGGGAAGTGGGTATTTCAGTACCACAGTTTTGTCTAAACCCACCCTATCTGCCTTGATCTACGGATACACACACACACACACACACACGCGCACACACACACACACGCACAATATCTTGTTTCTAAGAGCGATGCTATCTTTGTAATGAGTTCTACACTTAAGTTCTTTTGCGTTCACATTTCCAGGTTCTCCTGACAATTCCCAGAGTAGGTGAAGGCAGAGTCATGTGACACCAGTGAGTCCTGGCCCGACCTCTGGATAAGAGCAGGTGACCCCACAGCATCTCGGGGAACACCCCTGCCCCGCCCCAGCCCACCTGCCGTTAGGAGGCTGCCCCAGGTATCTAAGGGCTTTGCAAAGCGCACGCCAGTCTCTCTGCACAGAAGGAAGACCCGGAGTGATGGAGAGCAATTCTAGCCCCCCTGCCCCCTGTCCCTCAGGAAGGGGTGAGGGCAGCCCCATCTGAGAAGCTGCTGCGGCCCCCAGTCAAGAGCCTACATCACCAGGCAACCTGAGAAGCTCAGCTCTAGAAGGTGGTTCCGCGTTGATGTCAATGTCCCCCAACATGGGGACCAGACAAAGGCACTGGCCTTCCCACGGCTGGGCCACTCGGCCCCCTCTCTGATTGCCCAGACTGGCACTTCCCAGAAGAGCCCAGACCCAGGGAAGCCCGGGACGCCCTGGCTGTGGACTCAAGGCCCACACACTGCGGACGGCAGAGTCCGCTTCTGCACTCACACACGTAAACCCTTAAAAAGTGGTTCGCTGCGGCCCCAAGCTGTGATAAAACACCACTCATAAATTTATATTAAAACTCTGCTCGATAGCAATTATTTACCAACAAAGATTTATTGACCGCATTAGAGACTGGGGGTCTTACCCGGGCAAATCCGTCTCTGTTTTGAGTGTGGGGACTGAACGGGGATGGGCCCTGCTCACACGGGGACCATGGTGACACGGAGGTGACAGTGAATGGCTGAGCTCCTGTGTGGCAACGGGCAGCAGCCGTGACGCAGGCTGTTCCATGTAAAGACCAGACTGTCGCCAGGCACGTCCGCCACCGCTGGTCTTGTCCCTGGAGGCCGCGTTTCCCATCTGCTTTAACAGACTCCGGAGGCCACGCGTGCCTCTGACCGAAGGTATAGGTACCTGTGTGTGATTCAGCGGCGACGCGTAAGCGAATCGTCCTGCCCTGAGTGGGGGCCGACGGTTTCCTCATTACCAAGTTTTAAAAGACAATAGTTTTTTTCTGGCTTAAAAACTCCACACAAGCTCAGAAATGTTTAATGTTTGTACGTCTAAAAAAAAAGTGACCTTTGAGTACTTCCGTGGTTCTCCAGTGAACACCTGCTAATCGTTCCCTTGGTGTTTTTTTATTCGCGTCCATTATGCTGCAGAACAACTTGTTGTCAGTTAAAAGAAGGTTTCTATGAATTTCTAAAATGTCTCACAGGAAAGCTGGCATCCTTGACTGAGATCCGAAGAGTACGAGCACCAATCAGTCAATTTTCACATGTGCACTTAGTACTTTTATTCTAATTCAGAGTTTTTCTGTAACACGCATTAAAATTGTGGCTGATTTACACCAAATCGACTTTAAAAAAAAAAAAACTAGAAAAGTGCATTTGGGTGGGTGATAGGTGAACAGATTTCACCACTAGAAACCGAAGCAGCAAAGGGGACGGCCAGGGGTCCGGCGCTCCTCTCCTGTGGTCCCCGCTCCACGCGGAACAGCCCCATCTGGGTCACGCTCCCTGCTGAGTCGAGTCGTCCTGGCAGCCCACGCTTCCAGAATGAAAACCCCTCCACCCCATTCTCTCATTACGCTAAGGCGCACTTTGCGGATGTCACTCTGCCGGGAACAGGTCTGGACCCGATGGAGTGGAAATCCCTGGTCCCGGGCTCCATGTCGGGGGGACATCAGCGTGGGCCCGGCTCACACTCAGGACTAGGGCTGACGCCGGCACTCTGATGCCGCAACACGAGTGTCAGGACTATGATCCCCAGCAGTCGACACATTCCTGTCCTAACAGGAACTCCCAGTGCCTGTACCCTCATATAGACTGCCAGCGTTGGGGACCCTATGGCACTGAGGCCCACAAGCTCCTGTCTGTAGGCCAAATCTGATCTCTTGCCTCTGTTTGTAAATAAAGTTTTATCAGAACACAGCTGAGTCCATGCGCCCGAATGGCTGCTTTCTCCTTGCACTGGCAGAGTAAGTAGTTCAGGAAAGACCCTATGAGACCTGAAGCCTAAAATATCTACTCTCTGGCCTTTCATAAAAAAAGATTTCTGAGTCCTGCTATAGAATATGGAACCACACAGCATCCATCAGCAGCCATCAGCTTTATTTTAGCTTGGCCAACTGTATTCTTTCTCCCTCAAACATCCTTCCCGCATCCTCCCCCTTCCTCCCAGCCACGCTGGTCAATTCCCCTTCAGCCCTGAACACTGCGCTGTGGGGTCACAGGCTCCCGGCTTCCACAGCCTCTGCTGGAACAAGCACACCCTGTCCTCTGGACGATGGCTGTGACATACAGGCCGAACTGTGCCCACCCCCAAGTTCAGAGATTGGTCCTAACCACAGAAGGTGACTCTGCCTGGAGACAGGCCTTTCCAGAGCCAATCACGTGAAAATGAGGCCGGCAGGATGGGCTCCAACCCAATAGGACCGTAGTCCTTCTAAGAAGAGATTAGGATGCAGACATTCACAAAGAAAGACCACGTGAAGACACAGGGAGAAGAAAGCCATTTCCAAGCCACAGAGACAAGACTCAGAGGACACCGACCTGCGGACACCCTGGTCCAGGACCGCCAGCCCCCAGAGCTACAAGAAAGTACAGTTTTTGTTTGGGCCACGTGGTCTGTGGTAGTCAGTTACAGTGGCCCGAGCAGACGAACCCAGGGGCATGAAGAGGGTGCGAGCTGCTCTAGGACAGAGAGACGTGTCCCCTGTCGGCACGGCCACAGCACCCAGCCCGGGGCGCGGAGCCGGACCTCACCCACTGCAGCGTGTCCGCCGCAGGTCCCCGTGTCACACAACACTGAGCTCTCACTGTCCCTGGTCTCGATTCTCATTCCTGCCCGGCACCCTCCTCTGAGCACCTGCCAGGCCCCTCACAGCCAGCACACCCTGACGGTCACAGGGACCGTCGTCCCCCACGGGCTGGGGATCCTGTGGGTCACGACTGAGGGGTCTTTGGGTCCCGGGTTCCCACATCGGCAGCCGGCACGTGGTTCATCCCGAAACAAGGATCCTACCAGTTGATAGACATCCCTAGTTCTCAAAAACAAAAAATCAAAGCCAACCGTTAAAAACCTAAAAGCGAAAATAAAGAGGAGGGGAGGGGGTAATTAATTAAAATGGCGTCGAGCAAATCCGTATGAGTGACCCACACATCACAGGGTGCGGGGCTGTGCCACAAACGACGCGGCCACAGACTTACCGAGGACGGAGGCGGCTTTCACTCAAGGTGCAGCAAACGCTCTTTAGTGAAGGAAGTGAATCGGTAACACTAAAACCGTTCAGTGCGGGCCAGAAAATAACCCCCATTAACTGGTTTCCCCAGATCCTCCTCAACTGGAAAACTTCCGGCACACTCACGCCGACGACGCTGGGATGCAGGTTTTGGTAAAAGGAGACGAGCCAGAAAATTTGCCCAGTAGACACAAGCCCTGCCACTACCAGACCTTTCCACTTGCTACCTAGTTTAAAGTGTTTCCATAGAAACAGCAGGAATCCCCCCTTCACTGAGCCTTTTAAAAATAGTCATATTTGCCACCTGCCCCTCCTCCGCAGGACCTATTATTTTACACGTGGAGGTTCTTCTCCCAGCTCGTTCTGCACAGTGGAGGGAGCTGGGGGAGGGGCAAAGGGATAAGGAGAAGATTCTGGATCTTTAACCAGCTCCCTGGTGACCCCTCCCCTTTCTGGTTAGTAATATTTCTGTCATTCTGCCAGGTTGTAGGGTACAAAGGGTTACACTTTAATTGAGCTGTCAGCATCTCCAACAATCCTATAAAGCCCCGATTATGCACGGCGGGGTTAGTGACACACTTGTTATTGTGGATGCCCTATTTGCGAAACCCAAACCTGTGCCACACACAGGTCAGCTCACCCGCGCGACCTTCCTGTCATTAGCCGCGTCTATTCCTACCTCACTGCTGAGAAAATCACACGGCACGGGCTTCAAAGCACCAGCCGGGACTGGATTCGGCCAGGAGCTAATCACCCACAAATCCAGCTCAAATGGCAATAATTGGCTAAACTGCTCCCCTCTCCAGAGCTCAGCAGTAATTTGGGATAATAAAGAAAAGAATTATTCAGCTAACTGCCCCGAAATGTATGTTTTGTGACCGACACACTTCACATTTTAATAATGATGGACACAGAATCCAATTTAATACGGCGTCAACGGAATAACAAGACCAAGAACAATGACAGGGAAGGGAAAAAAAAAAGTTTGTTGTATTTTTTTCCTTCCCTTTTTACAAACCATGTTGACTACGAGTAACCCTGAAGAGATTCACACTTTACGTTCGGTCTGGCTAGCATTATTAAGTCCCAACCACAACCGAATTCTAATCAAAGGAATTTTAAATATGGGCAGGAAAAAAAAACCACTGATGCTAATAAGACTATATATTGCGATACTAAAAAAAATCCAAACAAAACTGCCTCTATCCAAAGGAAATAAAAGCAAGGAAAAAGAAACTAAGAAAAACATTTTTTTCCCCCACCAGGACTGACAGATCCCTTCTTGATTTTTTTCTAGTTAATATCTCTTGATCGCCTCGTTTTTCTTTCCCTTCATTCTGTCTCTCCCTGTCACAGGGCTTTCAGGGAGGACACCAGGGACAACAATATCTGCACTTAATGGCTGCTGGGTGACACCTCTGCGGGCCGCCCCTCAACGCTGACCGGCGTCGGGGGCTCCGGGGGCCACGCGGCGGAGCAGAACCGCTCAATCACCTCCTGCCCGCCGCCCTCCCCCCTCCCCAGACCGCCCCGGAGGTGAGAACCGCAAACAAAACCAACGGGCACTTACCGTGGTCTGCAAATGGACTCCATTTCTCCTGCAGCTAAAGAAAATTAAACTGAATGCAGTCGCCTGCCTGGGGGGTGCATCCAGGCGTCCAGGCCGGCAGCGAGGCCAGGGATGGAGGGGCCCAACCCCTTCACGGGATGCGGGCACTTCATAAAAACGCAAACAGTTCCCAGGACTGCACAATGGCACGTGGACGTGGCAGAGAGGAATTCCTGCACTCACAATCTGCTGCTGCTTCATTCTAGCAAACGGTCCCCCCACACGGCCACCATTGCAGGCACTACACACACTGCAGCGACTATCTGTTCGACCCCGTGGGGACGGCACGCCTGTGCGCCCAAGCCAGGTCCGCCAGGAGTCAAAAGCCGAGGCGTCGGGTGGGCTACGAGGGAGATTTTGGTATCTACACAAAACACTGAGACACCTTCTGCAAGGGAGACGTGTCCCTTCTTCCCAACACACATTTAAGCTTCCTCTTAGAATACACTCTACTCCCGCTTCCCTCTGGTTTCTCTTTTCCATTTCTGGCAATCTCTCACCCATCTGACTCTTCAATGCTCGGAGTTGGTTTCATTTCAAGTTAACCCTTCCCCTGGAAGATCCCATCCCTGTCTGCAGACATCACTACCTGGCATTCCTTAAGTCACTCATTCCCAACCTGGCCACATGGAGACCCTCGTCCCGCCCGCACACGGCTTCCTCCCGCGTTGCCACCTGGCGTGGGCGAGCGAGCTGCAGCCCAACACCACGGTGCTCTCAGCCCCGGGAGACCCGCCTCACGCTGCCCCCGCCACCTCCTCAGCTGGCAGCTCCGGGTCAGCTTAAACGCCCCACCGCTCGGAGAGGAGGCTGCACCCTGCACCTGCACCGACCAACGGGACCCCACGGGCCACGTGTGACTACTGAGGACTCGACGTGTGGCCAGTCCCTGAGATGTGCGGTATGTATAAACCACACACCAGATTTCCAAGTTTGGTAGGACAAACCGTAACTTTTTGTGCTGATTACATGATGAAATGATCAAATGTTGCATATACTGGGTTAAGTAAAACATATTAAAGTTATTTCCACTTGTTACTTGTTTCTTTTTACGTTTACTAATGTACCTATCCGAAACATGGAAATTACATGTGGTTTGCATTATGTTTCCAGCTGTCAAACCACACGGATCCCCTACTGTCTGGCTCTGCTGTTTCCAGATCACCGGCTGCAGGATGGCAGGGACCACTCCAATCTCGCCCGTTTTGGGGTCCCCACAATCTGGCAAATGACAAGTGTTCAGGACGTATTTGACGAATGCATTACCAAATGATTACCAAGAAGGGTAAAGCGTTTCACGGAAGTTAAATAACTGTGGCAAGGTAATACGACCAGTGAGTCGTAAGACCGGATTTGAATCCACGTGGTCTGTAGGCCCCAAGTCCCATTATGGAAACCACATACACACGCCCCGCACTACTCAGCAAAGTAGGTTGGAAAGAGCAGGCACACAGATGTCACCAGAGACCAAATCAGTCCAACCCGTCTTGACGCACGTATTTGAGTGTACCCTGGCTGCGATGCAGGGGCATAAAGAAAAACAACACCCAGCGCCTGCCCCTCAGCACTCTCCTGTGAAGTTAAGATGTGCATCCAGCTAGACGAAAGTGATTCAAACACGGATCAGAGGTTACACCACAGAAATTGGGAACATTACTCACTTTCCTCCTGGTTAAGAAAAGAAAAAGGTTTGTGCAGACAATCGGCCATGTGTCAACTTCAGACTTAAAGACCTAAGTCAGGGATAGCTAAAAGGTACCTGGCACATGTGGCAAGTGGGCTCCTGGTTCCTCCCCGCGCCAACAGCAGACAGCACCTGCAAGAGCTGACCCTCGGAAGCTTTCTCAACACAGCACTCTAGGCAGCCTCTGCCATGGATCAGAACTGGCACCGATAGTGACACCCACACCTGACCCTGACAAAGCTAAGCCCGATCTCCAGAAACATTACATGTGAAATTTTCTTTTAAACAAGCAGCACAAATATTTCCTTATACTACCACTACTGCTGCTGCTACTACTACTTAATTTCTGAAAAATTTAAATACCACCAGGAACTGATGAGAAGTGAAAAAACAAATGAGATTGTGCTTCTGGAAAACAAAAGTGAATCTGATCAGTGTCACATTCCTGAGCAGTGTGCACATGAAGCTATCAATGAACGCCCAGGACAGCAGGGCCCCTGTGTGGTCTCATACACTCCTGTATCCCTTTTCCTGCAGAGTCGGTCCCCGCCAGGTGCTAAGTCATCAGGTAGTCTGAGCTGAAGGAGGCACTCCTGCTTTTGGTCTCTGACGAAGGCAATGAGCTCAAAAGGTCCCCAGGGCACTAGGACCCTCACGGGCAGGGTCCCGAATGGTTCTCTTCCTCCCAAATGGGACTTTGTAAGTTGTGTTACATCTAAAATATCAGAGAGATGTTTTCTACAGAGTCCAATGTTTCATTTGAGGAAATGCCAAGTTGCTGGAAATTGTGATCAAATGGATGTAAGTTCTAATAAACACAGATATGTGTAAAGAAGGCGAACGATCACACCCGGAATCACTCCCTTGATGAGAGGGGACCAAGGCACCCCCAGTCCGCCAGCTGCCCGCCAGGGACGCGGCAGGTCTTGCTTATGGACAAGCAGTCAGCTCGTCTGTCTGGACTTTCCTGGAACTAAGCAGAGGGAAGGGAGCTGTCAGCTCGCACGCCCTGCAAACCGCAGGCAGAGGCTACCCTGCCACGCGTAGGCAGCGTGTGTGGGCGACGGAGGTGACAGTTTACGTGGGACAGCTTGGATGTGCCCCATTTGTACCAAACGTCCTCTGCGGAAACCTGTGCTCCAACTCAGAGGCTGTGACAGGGACTGCATGCTGTTGCCACCACAAGGAACGTGCTCCCTAATCACGGAGTACGGGGAAACGGTGCCTGTGACACTTAACTCCTTAAAGAAAATCTAAACGCTCAGCAGCAAACATGCGCTTCCGGAAATGACCACATAAAACAGACCACACCTTATTTCATGCAAAGTCTTCAAATGCCAATAGCCATTTAAAAAAGAGGATGAAGTGTTTAACAAATCCTCTGATTCATCACATTTTCTAAAGAAAACTACTTGGATGGTCCCTCTATAGAAGTTGATTGTTAATCAGGACAATTTAATGATGAAACACCACAAATATTGTGTCAGCAAGTTAAAAATGGCCTTGTTGTTTCAGTGTAAGAATCACTTAGTATATACTATGTACAAAGTATTGTATTTCATGCCCCATTTACTGTAACATATTAGTGGGCTCAGTCATCAAGTAACAATTGTCTCCTTGCCTGGTCCCGATATTGCGGGGGGTGGGGCGGCTGCAGCGGGAGGACAGCCCCGGAAGGTTGTCGCCAAACACAGGGAGAGATCTGGTACTCTTCGTTCCACGGGCCCGTCACCAATATTAAATAATCACCCCTCTCTATTTTAGCAAGCAATGTGGTCTTAGCAAATACTTATTTTTATACACAGCTAACTGAACCATCACTTGGTATGCTGTTCTTCATTAATTATTTAAGATTATTCAAAAGGGTGCCCAGAGAGCAGGGCCTGCCTGCAATTATTTGACTGATGCCCATCACCACAAAAACGTCAGAAACATTTACTAGAAAAAACAGAAGGTGCACTACTACCACCTCTCCGCAAAGCCAAAAACTGTAGTCTTTAATAACAAGCTGTTCAGACTCAGTCTCTTGTTATATATAAAAAAAATTCCAAAATTGAAAATAAGATGGATGAGAAGGAGATTTCACTTGTTGGATTCCCTTTTATTTAATACTATCCTAGATACTGTAATATTCATAAGATACTTCTCGGTGGCGTAAGACCAGAAGGTGTGGGGAGACAGTGGTCACTGGAAACCCGTGCGGTCGGGAGAAGGTAACTCTCACATATGGAATCCATAGAACATCGTGTTGAGGCAAAAAAAAAAAAAAAAAAAAAAAGTCATTCCAAGTCACGGTTTCAAGCTAGTGAAAGGAGATACAGAGAGCACCTGCATAGTAACTTCAGCAGAGCTCAGAACTCTTCTTTTCCTTTTTGCCTTGAGTGCCAGGATGCTCAGAGCTGAGCTGTATCCTAATTTCTGAGAGCATGTTTTTTGGTATAATGCCCTTTCCTCTGCTGCTGGACACTTGTTATTGTTTCAACAAGTATCTGGGTTTCTTTCCGTGTAAGATACAACGTTGAAAGGAGGAGGAGAAAAAAAACTGAGAAGAAGGTTTAGCCCCTAAACTTAGCATTACCGAGGACATAAGAAGGCAATTACGAGAGTGGGCTGGGAAGGGAAGGCGACCCGTGGGGATGGGACCCCGGCCCAGGTCCTTTTCAAGAGACATCGTAGCAGCTGGGCAACCTCTGCTCGCCGGCGGACGGTGCTGCTCACAGGCAAGAACTGAGTTGTCCCAGAATCCGGGCTGTTTGTTGCCTCTCGCTGCCAAAAGCGGAGCCGCTCCGGGGCTGAGGCATCTCAGAGTCTTTTGAACCGCGCACAGTGCTGTGAAGGGCAGGCAACAGCTTTTCAGACAATAGTTCAGAACTTATTCAGCAAAGCTCGATTTTTTCCCTTCAAAGGTTGAAATTTGTTCTACAGATAAAAGTAATGCCTTTGGGAAAATAACTCTAAGGCCTTCCTGACAAATGCAAGTCTCTCTGAGCATCAAGTTACTATTGTGTTAAGGTACAGTCAGCTATGGAAATACAGTTAGAAGCAGGAAGCCAGAACTTTCTTTTTTTTTTTTTTTTAACTGCTCAGAAAAAATAAGAAGCTAGAAGGCCTGATGCCAATTAGTTGTTCCTATCTGAAAGCTGGCAGACCCAAAATAGTATGTAGTTTTTAGAGGTGATATGCTCCCATTTTGAAAGGGGGGGGACAGAAAGAGGGGTTTGCAGATTTCAGGATGTGGCTCTCACGCAGCATCAGAGAATGGTTCTCCCGCCTTAGCAAAGAATTTCTCCCATTCAACTTCTTTTAAAACTTCTTATAGGTGGAGAGGGAGTTAATAAAAGAAACAATATGTATAAAAAAAAATGCAAGGTGCCCAGAGTACGGCTAATGGAATTTGATGCTGGCTTTAATTTTAATGAAGAAAGTTGCCAGTAGCAACAAAACTGTCAGCAGCCGCCGAGCACCATTAATAAAGATCGAGACAACATTAGTGCCCGGCACCAGTACAAAAGGTTCCCCTCGCTTCACGCTGTGCTAAATTGGCTGCCCAATTTTTCTTAAGTGTCCGTTCTATTTAGAAGACAATTTATTAATTTTTGCCATTCATTGTCAGTTGACAGGCCATCATTTTGTAGCCCGAATTTTAGACGAAAACTAATTGAAAAGACTGGCAGTATTTATGAGGGGTATTATTTGTCAATTACAGCGGCAAATACTCCTTGCTACCACAAACTTTGATGCCCGCTCTCTGGGTGTGAGCACCGTTGCTGCTGGCATTAAAATATGAAGGAGTCTCTCCCAGCTCATCAATTTCATGGGCTTGCAGGGAAACCACCTTCCATGTTCCACGGACCTTTCTCGGGGTAGATGGATACGTTACAACTTTTGACAAAGGGGAAGTACACACCCAGTGATGATTACAGACAACCATGCACATAAAATATAATTCACTGTGAACTAATTCGTATTATTTTTTTATCATCTTTGGATAACAATCATAATTACTTAAAAGCTCTGTTTCCTAAATTTCATACAGTTTAAAAATAATTTCTCTACTATATCTTAAACAATTTCTCTACTATATCTCTAACTGAAATCTTATCTAATCCATATCTAAATCTTAAACTACTATATCTTAAACAAATTCAGGTAGGGATTTATAGGATACATATGTTCTGCTCCTCAATTTGCCACCTTGAAAGCTCAGTGTCTTATTTTTGAAATGATAAGCCTCACTTTTTATAGGAAAAAACGCTTCTAATCAGTAAAAAGCCCTTCTGAAATTTGCAACTAAAAAGTTTGATCAATGATTTCTGTAAAAATGTTACGCTCATGTTCTATAGCACTATCTTTACATTTTTTAACTAACGCTACCAAAACCCCGGATAAAATGCATCTTAGCAATGAACAGTAATTTGCTTACCAAGAAAAAATTTGATGAATTACGATTTTATATGCGCAGCTTAACTTGGCTTTCTGTGGTAATGTTGATGATGGAATTCGTTCAAGATTGCTGTACAGCCCGGAATACGTTCGATTTGAATTTATACAAAGCGAAAGGTTTTAGCAATTAAGATTCACATTTTCCCAAAGCAGCAACGCTAAATTAAATGCTACACAGTCACGGATTCTTATAAACTCCCCAGTCCTGTGCCGGAGCCGTGAAAACTCCCTGAGATCACCAGGCAGCAGCGCTAAATGCGGCTCACGCACCCAACGCGTTCGAACAGTCTAGCAAAACTCTTGGCACAGAGCGAAGAGTGTATTCAGCACACTCTGGGTTCTTCAAGGGCTTTTAACCAAAAAGCCTTTCTTTATGCCCAATTCTCAAATGCTGACTCTGCTACATTCTTGGAAATCAGTTACAGAAACACACAGAAAACACTTGTCTGTCAGCTGCTTCCAGCCTTGCCTTCTCACCAATGAACCCTGAACTTGCTACTCCCCAGCAGCAAGTTGGCAAACCCAGGAGGTGCTCTTTGGCGTCAACACTGTGTAGCAGATACGTGAACAACAACATACGTGTGGTATGTAGCACGTCCATGCTTTTGTGCCCACCAACTTCTGCAGTTTCTGTTTTAAAAGTCACAGTGGCAATAAGGGTGGAAGGCTCCTAGGTGGACGGACTTGCTTTGGGCAAGCTGGGAGACTCAGGCACAGGAAAGGGGAGGAACTCATGTCTGAGGGCCCCCTGGAGGTGCCCACGTCAAGCTCCAAAGCGCAGCACCTCGGGGACACGCCCCCTCTGGGCCTGTCTGAGCGACCGTCTCCTTAATCGTGACCTGGGTGGGCTCCAGCCAGGGTGCTTCACATGGAACGTTCGGCTCCCACATAAGCAAATCTGGGCCCCTTAAGTACAGTATGGCAGAGTTTGCGTATGTTTCTGTTTCTCTACAGAACTGTCCTTTTGGGCGCTGTTCTCACATCAACCATGCTCAGCCAGACGAGACCACAGGAACCAAGCGTGTTTTCAGATGTCTGAGCTCATGACAGCGGCCAGCACGAGCCAGTACTTGCAGGGGGTCTTGAGGGTCCAGTGTCCAGCAGGTAGCACTGCCTGAAGTTTTGAGATTTAATGGTAACTGGGCAGGGGACACTTACTGGTGACAGTCCTGCATCCAACCCCTGTGCCCATGGTCACAGGTGTCTGATTTTGTGTGGGAAGCTGGTCTTCCCCTCTCGGCCTGTATACTCTGGGTCAACGTGTGGCCCAGGACAAAGCAACGAGCCCATTTCATCCCCAGGCCCAGGGACTGGGTCAGTATTGGACAGGCAAGTGGTCCACATGTGGCTGCTCACAACTAATCAGAACCATTTCTAGGACTTTGGTTTGAGTTTATCGCTTAGATGTAGGAAGGACACAGACCTCGAGTGCTTGAGTTGAGGCACACAGACCATAAGAACGTGCACATCTCGACAGTGGCCCCAACCAGGAGACCTGACTCCAGAGATGCCTCCCGACGCTATCGTTCCGGGCCACCCCTTGGCTTCCATGGACCAGAGAACCCTTCCTTCCTAATACCAGGCCCGGCACACTTTCTCGTATGGAAAACCCAAACTCGGGGCGAACCACAGGTATCAGAACAAACCTACGAGGAGGAGCCACAGCCTCAGTGATGCTAAATTAAAATACAAAATATTCTTGGCACTTCTGAGACAAGGCTCCGTGGGAATGCAGTACCTCTGCGCACGTAGAGACCCCAAAGGGTAAACGAGACATTCCCCTAAGGCAGGAGGATCGAGGACGTGTCCTGTCCTCCTCAGCTGTCCTTGTCACCGATTTACCAACCCCCGGCCTCTAGTTCCAACAAACACCCTCTGACTTGGATTAGGCAGGGTTGCTTGGCCTGCCGCATCTTCCCAGCGCTGTAGACCGAGAGAAGGAGATACAAGGAGGTGTATTCACAGCACGACAATCCGAAGTTCAGGGCACTAAATCTAAGGGAAAGAAAGACTAAAATTCGTGTTTAAAGCAGGAATGGCTCTATCTGTAATTTAGTGTAACTCTTTTATGACTTCAGAAACGTACCCAAAGTAACGTTAAGTATAGAATTTGGTTTGAAAAATGTTAAACTGTAATTGATTTAATAACTATATCTAAAAAATTATGGGGATGATATTTAAATATAGTCTAACAAAGAGAAGTTTACTTTTAGTTGACATTTAATTTGGAATATATCTACTAATGGCTGATTATGACATGCCTGTCACACACTAACTCCCTGAAAAATTAAAGTGACCATTTTCCAGGTGGCCGGCCCTTTGCTACCTGCCACACGGATCATCTCACTTTCCCACGGCCACGTGGCACCCCGAGGGACAGCAGCGCATGTGTCAGCCACGTTAAGTCTCTACCCGGGGCCCGAAAGGACTGGTTTGCTAAACGTCACACACAAATACCTTCATCTTTTCTTCCTTTAAACCTTTTCTACTTTTCTTTTCTTTCATAAAATTGGAATCCATTAGTCATCCTAGTCTAAAATACCTGACATTAAGATTTCAGAAGGAACAAATACAAACAGTAGACCTTAGGGTAGATGTCCTCTGTAGCATCCCATCGTGTGACCAGCGGAGCGGTCTGTCTGCACCCCGTGGAGACCAGCCTGGTGTCTCCCACCCAAAGGGAGTGAGGACAAGGCGTGGGGTGGCCAGCGACACCACAGCGCACCTGCCCGTGGGACAAAGGGGGAGCCGGCTCTCCTCCACCCAATGATCTCTACCCGTGAGGCCTTGAGCAGGAAACTGAGCCTACATTTTCCCAGCTGTGACACTGGTTTTCAAACCGGGTTTGCGGGAGGTGGCCCCGCGAGTCCTGGCAGGCGAGGGGAGGCCGGGCAGGTAGAGAAGCTGCAACTTCACTTTCCCCACCTGAGTCATCTGGACTCGCGCCTACGGCTCCACCATTCTAGGGGCCTTCACATGTCGACCCCCTTTTCTGCACTCGAAGAAAGCCTGGAACCAGCAAATTTACTGTATTTGCTTCATTAAAAACTTGGAGTCATTAGGTACGGCTCAGTTACAGCGCCTAGTATTTCTGTACTAGAAGCTGATGAAGAGAGTCTGCAATTACTAGGAACTCTCCCTAATAACGGCTCTTCCCAAATTACTCTGAGCACAGTCTACACTTACTTTTAATCCAAACCAAAACAAACCAAGCACCATCCTTTCCCCATCACGACCCACGCGCATTGGGGTTTCTCATTTCACTCCCCACAACGACGCACCAGTCTGTGCTGAAAATTCCAGCACTTGTAAATGCACTTACCATACTTCACTCCCCAAGTGAGGTTGAATAATATAGTTGTCTGATTAAATTTTCACTAACATTCAAAATCATTATTCAATCACATTGTCTGATAAAACACTTTGGCTTTGAGTCGTCCCCCCAAAATTACCACAGGGTCTCGAAAAGTGGTGCCTAGACTCGCTAACAAAGAAGAAACAACACTGTCATTTACTCTATCCAAAATATCCACAAAAGAAAGACACACGCTCTCCCACATCCCTCGGGTACTGAGAGATTTATCGCTACCTGCCTGGGGGTTAATTAGAAAGAAACAACTAAAATCACAAGGAAGCTGACATTGTAAGTCCAGAATTTTTCCAATTCAGTATCATTAAGTCACGAGTAACAAAGTGACAACCTTGTCCCTAAAAATCACTCCTCACTGAACCTACCTAAATCAGATTTCAAATCTTCAAACCGAGCAGGGGGAGCCTCACTCAGTCTGCCAAATGCAGCCAAGACCGATCTCAAACAGTCTTTGATTTGAATGCCTTCTGTATTTACCACTGCTCGTACCCGTAACATGCAAAGCTCCAATAAATAGTGTTTTCCTTTAAAAAAGCTTCCTCAAAGGGAGAGAGCAAACTCCCATTGATTTCAGTCCTTTGTCGAGTGAATTGCCCGCTATAGAAATCAAGGGGTCTTTTGTAAGTTGCCCAACTTTCTCGAGGAGCTCCGCTCCCCAGCTCTACCTCCCTGAACCTCTTTGTCGGAAGGTGTCAGAGGTCTGTCGGAGACGCGCCGGAGTCAGGACAAACAGCAGCGCCTGCCAGCTATCGGGAGATCTGCGCCTCGCCGTGCTCCCTCCCACCGCTAATTCATCACGGCCGGACAGCTGGGCTGATTGCAGGCGCCGCACAATGCGCACTGACCACCCCGCGCCGGCCGGGGGAGGGCGGCGGGCACGGGCTCCGGCCCGAGATAAGTGCTGGCTGTCAGCGCAAGGACAAAGAAGGGCAGGCCCTGGGGAGAGAGAGGAGATGGGAAAAATTCCCCACAACTGCTTTATCTGATGAGGGTTATGGCTAATTAATTATAAACTCAATTACCTAACCCTTACTTCAGCAGTCTCTATTCATTAAGAGATAAAACCTGACTGACGGCTAACTTTCTCTTACACGCAGACACACACGGCGGCTGGCTCCCCCCACACTCGCCAACACCCGATTTCCTAAAAAGGTCTCCAAAGGCACCCATACCTGCCAGGCGCCCGTCAAAACACGGCCTGTTTCGGGGCCCCCCTTCCCCCCGAAGCCCGCCCTGCGCACGCCAGGAGGGCCCCGCTCCCACGCTGCGCCCCGGCGCTAAAGGCAGACGCAGACAATAGACATTATGCACACGCGTGCCCCTCCCCGCCGCTCTGCTCCAACTGCTGCATTTTAAGTGCATCTTTTAATTTGGGTGCTCAAATTGGGTAAATCGGCTGCAGAACCGTCTTTCCTCTTTCTTCCTGAGTAAATTTTTCCCATCAGAAAAAGGGAAGAAATGAGCACTCTGGCATATATTATTTTTAAATATCAATTTCCATCCCCCCCCCCAAATTCTGGACAGGCCTGACCTTCTTTTTCAGTTCCCAGCACCTTGTTTCAGAGTCGGCAGCAGCTCACAGGCCTGTTTCATCAATAGGCTCTATTCAGGGAAGGTTGTTAATCTCTTTCACCCTCTCTCCGCTTTGCCCACTTTAATGTATTTTCATGTCTATAAGTTCTTTTAATAAGCTGGGAGGGTCTGGGAGAGAAATACTTCAGGTTTCCTTACTGCTCGTCGCCAAAATTACCTCTGGCGTAGTGCAGATGAGATGTGCCGGTTGTGCATCAAAACACGGAGGTTTATTTCTTCTCCTAACTCAGGAGGTTACCAAAACCCCCAGATTTAATACCAGCGCAATTATTTTTATGGCGAGCACCCGGGAAGGGCTTCCCCATCCCCTGCCTTGTGTTCACAGGCTCCTTGCACTGGTGTTTCCGGGCAGTCTCCGGGCACCGGGTTCAGAGCCACACACAGAGACCAGCCCAGAGCGCGTCCTGGCTCCAGCTGCACATCTTCCAAGGTGGGGAGATGGAGCGATGCTGGCAGCAAGGTAACTGCAAGGACATACAACACACCTTGCCTTAAAAAAAATTCCCGAAGCCAGTGCCATCCCCCACTACCCACCCTCTGCACATGGTTAGAGGGGTAAGGCTTCAGGGAAAGGGGGTGACGGTGGGGACACCTGAGACATGGGAGCCGCGGTCAAGATGCTTCTGCCACTCCCAGGAGCTGGCCTTCCCTGGTGTGCTCACGGCTCCACGGCCTCGCGGTCCAAGCCCACAGCTGTAGCGGATCCACCTTTCCCTCCTGGCTCTGGCGGAGCGGCGGGAGCACCAGGTGGATGTCTACGGAACATATTCAGCACTGACAACCTAGACGGGTGATTCTGAGGACCACCGGCTCCTTGCAATGGAGGCCAGACCGCGAGCTCAGAGGTCTGGGACACTGGGCTGTGCCTAGAAACCAGGTCTCCTGGCTCCTTCCCGGCCCAGCATCTTCTGCAGGGAGACTCCTGTGAATGACGACCCAGTGCACACTGGCCTGGGAGCCCCTCTATAGGCTGTGTGCAGAGGGAGGCCCCTCAGCCAGGTCCTGGTGCTCTGTCACCTTGCTGAACCCCCCAGTGGTCAGTCAGCCCCTATGCCCTATACCCCATTTGGTTCCCCAAATGGCCTTGGAAATCCACTGATCCCTGGAGTGGACCTACATGAGTGGCAGTGGTGGGGGGGCATGGAACTCCCCAACTTCAAAGTACAATCATTCTTTCAAATCTAAAATGTCTATGGAGTCATCACCCCCACCATGCAGGACAGCATGAAGATTGAGGGTGACGAGGAACAGGAATATTCTTTGCAAAGAAGCTATTTTTGTAAGAATATACAGTGGCTAATCCAAATTGTCCCAAAGTCTTTCTTTCACAAAGCCCTACTGGCCAGCAGTCTCAAGAAGCGTAGAAGAAACACCAGGCCACCATTTCCAGACGTGGCCTCCAACACCAGAGCGTAGGCTGACTTCCTCGCCAACGCCCGCAGATGCTAACGCGTTTGGCAGAGTCGGTCCGCTGACGTCTGCCGGGACATGACGCAGAGATGCCGGGGCCGAGGAAACCAGGTCAGGCACTGCCCCTGGGGAAGTGACTATTTTTAGAACTCAAGAAGGGCCACTCATTTGTAAAGGGAGGTTCAGAAGATGGAGAGCAGTGTACAACTCGTGGCTATGGAGATTTCTGTCGTACTTAAATAAAACAACGAGGACTTCTCCCCGACAGAGCCCAGCTGTTTTTCCGCCCAGGGTTGGAACACGCATCTCTTCTTTCCCAGGTCTCCATTCCATTGGCTCACTGACGCAGTCTGTGTTTCCGGCGCAGCGGCGTTATTAACCCAGCTTTGCTTGTTGTCCCCTGCCTGGTAAGAGGCGCTGCGGACGGCAGGGCCGGTTTCCAGGACCCCGGGGGGAGTGGGCAGGTGCTGGGCTGGGCTTTCTCGGGGGGCATCAACGCTCCCCACCTGCCCCCCATGGAAGAGGCAGGCAGGGAGACTGGGGGGCAGTGAGAAAGGCAGGACCAGGAAAGGCCGCCGCGAGAGGGAGAGAGAGGAGCACGTCGAGGGGAGGGGCTTGCGTGGCACACGCGTGTGGGACGAGCGCGGGGGCACTGGGGGCTGCAGCACACCTGTCTTCTCCCCTCCGGGGACGGGGGTGGGAAGTGAAGCAGGAATTTGTCCTGGGGAGGGGTGGGCCTGGCCCAGCGGCCCTGGGAAATGGACAAGGGCCGGGTGAGGGGTCAAGGGAGGCTGAAGACACCACACCCAACAGGCAACAACCTGCAGCCAGGCAGCACCCCTGGCAGGGCTGGGACCCCCACAGCAGGGAGAAGTCGTGGCTGCAGAGGCTGAGCTCTGAGTACCTGGGATGGAAAGACGGCGGTGGTGCCTCTACTTACCCAGGAAGCCTTCCAGAGCCACGCAGGGAAAACCTGCTCCCAGACTGTGACGTTACACACACAGGGCCACCACGGGAGGAGGACCACTGACTGAAAACCCAATGTTAGCTTGTTTATGCCACCTGCACTAGTGATCCCCAACCTTTTTGGCACAGGTTGGCTGGACAGGTTGCCTGGAACAACTTTTCCATGGACAGGGGAGGGGAGAAGGAGGCGGAGCTCAGGCGGTGGTGCCAATGATGGGGAGCGGCTGCAAATACAGATGAAGGCTCACTCACCCGCCGCTCACCTCCTGCTTTGCGGCCGGGTTCCTAAGTTTCACAGAAGACAAGTTTTCCATGGATGAGAGTGAGGGGGTGCAGCTCATGGGGTGACGCACAGCCCGGTTCCTAACCGGCCACGGACCGGTACCAGGCTGCAGCCGGGGGTTCGGGGACTGCAGATCTACACCACTCCAATAGAGCAATCGCTTTTAAATTTGATTGGAAACAATGAATACTTGGAGAGATACTCAGAAAAAAAAGTTAATTATAGTCATATGTGTACTCATAATTGGCCCTTGTTGGCCAATAGAAGGAAGACACTTGCAACTTTTCCCAGGAAATCATATTCTAAATCCTTCACGAGGTGGACCTCGTCCTTTTCTGAGAAAACTTGATGGCGGTCTTTAGTATTCACTGGCATAATTAGGACTGCAGTTAATTTCATTAAATTCTCTTGCTGCTAAATGAAGCAGATTATGAGACATCTTTTATTGCAAGGCGTGAAATTACAGCCTGTCAGCTGCCAATGGTGGGGTGAAGCTAATGAATTACAGGGTAAATAACACCAGAATTAACCAGCCAATTTAACATAGCGCCATGGAACAAAGTCATTTTTACTTAGAGCTTTAAGGAACAGCATGGCCAGGATACCTGTAAGGCCCAGGGATGGACAGGGAAGCCAGTCCCAGGATGCTGCAAGACCCAAAACACTGAGAGGTGGCAGAGGGGGGAGAAAGCCATGGGTGCAGGTTCCCAAACCTTCCCCAACGCAGAGAAAGCACTGACAGCCCAGATGAGAGAAACTCCTCAAACACAAGCTGGGGGGAAAAGTTAAAGAAATAAATTATGAAGGTGCAACTGTGTCTTCTCACTCGCTCTTTTTTGTTAAGAGGATCAGGAAAATCCTCTGAGTACCTGGGTGCTGTGTGTGATTGTGCACTTTGACAGAGCAGGATTTGGAAAATACAAAAGCACTCTGAAAACAGCATCTTACAAGTGAACTAAATTACCAGTATTATTCTCAAGAGTAATGATCTCACCATGGACATCACAATCATGGATTATTACTTTTGCTGTGAATTATTTCCACTTTTTGCTAAACCCAAATCCTTGTTAGACAATAATTATTTCCCTCTTAGCCATGTTCTGATACTGCACAGGAAGTTTAATAGCTCCCAGTATTAGAAAGAAGCGATTTCCTCTGTGTATAACTTCATGTGACATTTACTTACATGCACAGACTCTGTCCAGGTGCTGTGCTGGGCGGGGGAAGAGACATGGTGACGTGGGCCATTCCCTAAAGAGGCTCGACACTGGGTGGGCAACTCTGATAGGTGGACAGACACCTGCAGTTTAGTGGAAGCAAGACCAGGGCCCTCAACCCACCGTGGGGACGGCTGTGTGAGCCACGGCTTGTCAAAACACACATCTCAGGACGATCAAGAGTAAGAAACAGCGCCACCGGCAGGATCCACCCACACAGGACGCCCAGAAGCTATGGGCTGCCTGGAAGCAATTATCACCCAGGAGTCTGTGTGCAGCATTTGCTTACAGGAGTGACCAAAAACTGTTTTCTGCTAAAGGTTTTAACAGTTTTTCCCTATTGTACTGACCAGGCTGTGAAAATATAGGGCTTTACAGTCCTGGGTTGGGAAGTGACTTTTATTAAAGGGCCCATGGCAAAATCCATCCTGTAGAACATACGCTAAGAACAAGATTGCGTCATGCGGATTTTGCCACCCCGAGCAGAAGAAACAGCAAGCAGAGCCCGAGTGACACTTGGCTCCGGCGGCACCTCTGCATGAGACACGACAGGTCAGGCGTAGTGGACGAGAGTCACTGTCACGGCAAACACGCAAAGAAAGGCACGCGTTTCAGGACCTACGAACGTAGCTGAAATGGTAGGAAGGATCTCTTCAGTAATACCAGCTGATCTACTTGAGTGATGAGTATTCAAAATATTGAAAATTTTTCTTGTTTGATAAAATGACACAGATTAAATTACTATGGCTAGAACAGTTTTACAATAAACTTGATTCATTTTAACCCTGTCATATCTTTTCAAAGATGTAATTTTCTGTACAAAATGAACTTCAAGCTAAATAATTTATGAAGTGGTTCCCATTACTTTCGAATTTAACACAGAGCGTGTACATCGTGCAACAACATCGTTTCCACTGTGAGTCATTTTTCTTTTGGACAAAACTGAAAAGCAGGAGTCGTGTGAATGGAAACAGCATTTGCATTTTGGGTAGTGTCAGAAGCCAGAATGGCCACGCTCCAGAGAAAAAAGACGACCGCTTTCCAATTCCAGTTTCCTTTCTAAGGCAACGTTTTTCCTGAACCAAACCGTCTCTTCTTCCTTGGTTTCCTATTCTGATAATGAAACCACCGTTCCTACAGACACCCATTCTCAAAACCTAACACCTCGTAACATATTCCACCTTCAACCCCCGTATCCAAAAATCTGCTGGGTCTTGGAGTGGCGGTCTACCTGCTTGACCTGCTTGATTCCCACCTGCCTGTGCACAAGCTTCCTGTCACTCTGCGGGGGAATGTACAGCAATCCACTGTTCTCAGCCTTTTAGGGTGGGGAGGAGGGGAAGGCTGAGAGTCCTTTTCCAAACTGTGGAACCTCTTCTGAGCAGATGTACATGTGACCATTTACATTCTTTGTTGGGTTTCAAGGAGGATTACAAACTTTGGGGCAAGAACTTACAAATGGCTTTCTTCAAACTCTCCTGTAAATGTTGAGTCCTACATCCAAATTTCCAACTATCCGGCAAACTATTTAACAGGATGCCTCTTTCAAACTCACCAGCTCATAGAAAGAAAGACACCTAAATATACAATCTCAGTAAAACGTGATAAGTGCAATGGTGAAAAGTTTGAGAATATAATGACATAAAGAAAGAGCTGCTAGAAAGGAGAAAGCTGACCTTAGTCTTGAAAGAGCTGGTGTGCTGGGGTCTCCCAAACCACTGCCAGTCTGTAATTTGCTAAGAGGACGCCGAGGTTTCAGCACACAGCTGTCCTCGCAGCTAGGATTTACGACACAAATAGATACAAAGTGCAATCGGCAAAGGTGCACGGGGTGAACCTGGAGGAGTCCAGCACAAGCGTCCGAGGGTCCCCTCCCAGCAGAGCCACCACACAGAACGCTCTTCATTTCAGAAGAGTCGTGACAACGCTACCATGTGGTCTACCAGGGAAGCTCTTCAGAGTTTCACTGGGATAGTCACATAGGTACCCTTTGCCACGTTTCCAGATTCTTAAAAGGAAATCAGGTATCGGCCCAAACTATACTGCTTGGACAAAGAGTTTAGGTGCAGTGAGACACTCTCATCATTTCAGGGAATGATAGGAAACCCCTCCCCAAATTCAAGTTCCCAGATGCCAACCCAGGGCCATCCTGCAAGCGGCCCCTTCCAAGGACAGCAGTCTCAGGCCTGTGGTGTTACCCTCCTCCTGCACAGTCGGCTGGGAGCAGTGCAGGTGGGTAGGCAGGCGGGGGGCCTTAGTAGGGCACAGGTGGAGAAGGAGAGGTAGGGGCTGGATGGGGAGCTTGGGCTTTATCCTGGAGGTCTGGGGAGCGGGTAAGGAAGGACAATCCAAAAGACCATGCCGGTGACATGGGTGATATCGCCAAGATGCAAAGACAAGTAGGTTTGGGAGGTCAGGAAGGAGAAAAGGTCCACTGCACATCAGTGGGGCTGGAGGTAGCTGGTGGTGACACACAGCTAAGGACAGGAGTGTCCTAAGGAAGCCCAGGCCAAGGGTCTGCCAGCTGGCTGAGATGCCCCCCACTCCACTTTTCTACAATATTAAGGAATATCAGGGTATCATATGATCTTCTGCTTACATGTCTGCAAACACCTGCATCTGACTTGGCTCTGGGTGCCCTGAACATATCACAAACGTGGTCTGAGCTGGAATAATTACAGACTCAGCCTCACGACGCCCAGGCAGCTCACTGCTGGGGTGGCCAGGCTGTTGCTCCAGGTCTCCCTGGCATGCTTGATCACGGGACAAAGCTTCAGCTCAGTCCATGTTTCTCTGTCCCTGGTTGGGTGACCTGCATAGAAGCTGGACAACGCAGGACTCATGGCCAGGAAGCTGCCTTGCTGACTGTTCAACTCAGTCACATGACACATGCTAAGCCCACGGCCAGGCCGGGACCCAGCTAGGTCCCGGGACATGTTGAACAGGAAGCTATAATTGCTGCTTGTACAAAAGTCACAGTCTAGTGGGGGAGACGGAAAAGGTACTAGATTACCATTGCATAGTGTGGTGAGTGCTATAGCCTCAGTCTACAGAAGCCCATTTTGGGAATTGAGGGGTGGGCCCAGAAAAGAGGCCCCTCTTGGGCCATGGAGAGGAAAGCCAGGAAGGCTTCGGGTGGAGGCAATGCTAGATGACATCTTGGACCAGCAGGACGGGCCGGGTGGAGAAGTGAGGTGTCAAGGAACACTGTGCAAAGGGCCAGAGGTGAGGCCATACAGGCGTCTGGAGCGCGGATAGGACAGAATGGCTGGGAGAGACGCTGGGACAGGGCGACAGGCACAAGTCAAGCCGAGCCCCAAATGCTGTGCCAGGCTGCATGAGCTCCTCAGAGAAGTCGGAGTTTGGGGGCGGGACTGGTGCATGGATCCCATCCTGCTGACTTGGGGGCTGTATCCATGCTAGGGGAGCATTTCCATTAGCCCCTACAAGTGCGTAACAATTTTTGGAATAGTTGCCAATATTTAAAAATGATAAGACTTCATATGCAATCCCAGATTCCTGGCTTTCCTCGAACACTAGGACCATCTGGGAACACGGGAGCCACTGAGCGCGAGGAGCGTGGAAGTGAGTGACAGCTGCCTCCGTGGGCGGGAGCTGCCCTCCGTGTTAACCAAAACCCTTATCTCCCCAGCTCCACCCATCACAAGTACCTGCTTGGCCCCTGTAATGCACGTGTTTGCAACTCCTGCATTAAAGTCATACATTCTAGTTCATTCTTTAGAACATTCAAGATGGACTGGGGGTGGCAGAGAATGGCACTAGTTAAAACCATAGCATGGAACAGTCAGCTTACAGGGAACCTTGACCTGGAGCTCCAGCCACAGGGGAGGCCTCTGTGTGCAGACAGCATGTGGCCTCAGAAGGGGTTTCAGCAGGAAAGAGACTAAGACTGAGGCCATGTGGCATTTGGGGAGACCCGCCAAATTCTCGGAAGGGGAGGCTCAAGCTCTGAGCCTGGGCAGTGGGCAAGGGCGAGAGGTGTGGAGGAAACCACTTGAGGGGCAAGGTCCTGAGTGACACCGATGACAAACACAACACGAGGCTGTGCTGGGAAGCAGGTTCCTTTCCTCTGCCGACTCCACAGCACTGGTAGAAGCAGCCCAGAAGGCTTTCTGGAAGAGGATTCTGGCCAAGTGTGGACACAAAAGGGAAACCAAAACCAGCAGCGATTCCTGATGGCAGCCCGAGTCCTAGTCTACTCTGTCCACCGACATCCTGCAAAGGCGGATGGAAGGACCTATAGGGAATTGTACTTACGAGATTAAAAAGGGACCCCAAATGGCTATGGATCCAGAAAGAACTAGAAGGCCTAAAAAACTGAGATCTCAGATCCAGGGCCAAGAGAAGCCCATGTGCAGAAACCCAAAAGATGATGACGTTTACGGGACGAGAGAGCAGGAGAAGGTGACGCTGGCAGAGATGTGGCCCCTGGAGGTTCTGGGTGGAGGACGGAGGCATCCCGCAGCAGGAAGGGGGTCGCACAGGAGGAGCTGCAACAGCATCACGTGCTACAGAGACAGCCGGCGGCGTGAGGAAGAAGGGGCCCTGCTCTTCTGGAGATGGGAACGACACTCACTGGCCCCGGAAAATATGGTTCCACTAAGACAGTGGGACTGATCTGATGGCAGCGTGCTGGGAAGCAGGGGACGTGGAAGAGGTGGAGGGTGGGAGGAATTCTGAATGGGGGGCAGCGTGGGACAGAGGCAGGAGACAGAACTGTCAAGAGAGAAATCGGGGGGCGGCAGCAGGCGGTGAGACCTGGGGGCTGGCAGGTACTGGCCCACAGCTCGCGTCTTCCCCGGCTGCTCCCCAAGAGTACGGGGCTGGTGACTGGCTCCGGGAGCCGAGGGGTGCAGAGAGCCTGGGGGGATCAACAGTGACTTGGCAGACTTGACGGGCTCCGCCGTAAAAACCTGGGAAGGTGACAACAGGACAGTACGCATTTCTACTCAGTTTTGAAGACCCACGGCTCCAGTTTTACATAAAATCTTACGTATGAGATGAACTCATTCAGTTAATAGAACTGACGGGGTAGGAAATGCAGGTCCATGGGAGGCTTGCGACAGCTGGGCATTTTTTTGCTACTTTTCAAAGGATTCCTTCTCTGAATATTGTCTTTAAACTCACAGGATTATAAAAGGACCAACTGTATTGAAATACAGTAATCAAAATATAACAAATACCCATGCAGAGTAATAAGCTCACTTCTTTATTAACACACTCAGACCTAACGGCAAATTTAATACCCAGCATATTTCCAAATAGTGAAGTGAAAGCCACCTATTAAATTACCTGTGACAACTGCAACGTACCGTGAAAATACCTGATTTCTGTGGGTGGCAAAGTCACAGGTTCTGCTAACACCACTGTGGACTGTTGCCTACATTCTTATTTGAAGGGAATGTTAAATTTCAGCTGAGGTTAGTGGAAATGCAGGTGGATTTCCCTTCGTCACATTCATGGATGCCTGAATTGTACCAATAGGACCCCTGTGAAGAATTCTTGTTCTAGAATATGTGGTCTATGCTCTGGAACGAAGAAAGAAGAAATCAAGAACAGGAGAAAAGCCCAACACTAGGCGGATGGGAGAAGGGCACCTGTGGGGTGAGCTTGGGCGTCCAACCAGAGCTCCTCCGCCACGCCGGCCACACCTTGTAGGAAGGGGCAGATAAGAGCATTAGCATCCGAGCATCAACACGGAGTGGAGACCCTAAGATTTCTTTTAAACATGGAGATGCATCAAAGCTCCTTAGCTCATGAAGGAGCGTGCAGGGAAGAGTTCCCAGAGCTTCCGAGGAAGGACGAGAGCAGTGGGCCTCTGGGTGCGGAAGCAGGTAACTGTGAGGAAATGACACCTGGCTGAGCCTGTCAGCACGGACGTATGTCTGACATAATTTACTCTTTCAGCAACCGCAGAAGACAACAGAGACCCAGAGCCGTCTGGAAGGAGTCGGCCCCTGGTGAAAACTGAATGCGTTCACAAACATAAAGCCAAATCACAACGCCTCACATGCAGTGGGTGCTCGGTCGATACCGGTAATCGTTTACAAATTGCTAAATGATAAGCAAGCTACATCACTAATCCTAAAACAAATGTCTGCCCATTCAAGGGTTTCATAACGAGTGAGAGGGCTGGTGACTTCTTTTCTGAACAGGAACTCACAATGGCTGGCCACTGTGTCATCTACATCACACATCAACCAGTCACATCTAGACCTGTTTTCCTCTTTCCCACCACGGTCGGATCCCGTGGGCGGTGTCCGCACTTGCCGTCCCTCGGCTCCCTCCTGCCCGCTGCTCCACAGCCACCAGCAGCCTCTCTCCTCTTCCTCTCCATCACTTCACTGACGTCACAGTGACCTCGCTGTCCCACAAACCACCTGATTCTTCTCGTCCTTTCCCTCTTTAAGGAGGCCAGGTCTTTGTTCTTAGCTCCCCCGAAAGCGGTCTCCCGGGTGCCCCTGCCTCTCCGGTCCCGGCTCTGTGTTCAGGTGCTCCGTCCTTCGCCCCTCCTGGAGCTTCAGTGCTCTTCAGCGGCCATCTCGGCCCCTGCTGTCCTTCTGTGCGATTCCTGGGTCTCACTACCTCTCCTGTCTTCAGCGGCCATTTCTGTACAACGACCCCCAAACATACACCTCCGGCCCAGGCTTCCCTCAACTATAAAAACATCCAGCAGACGGCCTGGAGATTCCGTGGGCTCTTCCGAGTGGGGATGTCAGCCAGCACGCGGCAGTCTGCCCCCGCGGCCCCTCCTGTGCGCGCTTCTCATCTCGTGACGGGGACCGATTTCCGTGATGCTGACCAACCCCAAACCACAGCCGTTCCGCCGTCCTCCCCCCTCCTCCTCAACCGTCCATCAGTCCTGTCCACTCTATGTGCTTAAAACGGCCCAGACGTGCCTTCTTCTCCCTGTTCCTGCCGCCACCATCCTCGACAGCCTCGAAGGCCCTCCCTGGGCTGCTGCTCTCCTGACCTCCTCTGACCGGTTCCTGACTCCGACCAGCTGCAGGATGGCTCTGAAGCATCACGTCTGAATGCAGCTAGGACAATGGGGCCCAGCACCTGCTGAGGTCTGACCCACCACAGGCACAGCTCTACAGGGAGGACTTGGAAAGGGGCTGGAAGAGAGGAGTGTTTCCAGTTCCTTCGGGCAAAGGTGAAAATACAAGAAAGGAACATTGGCATGTTTTCTCCCCCACGTAACTGTCACTGGGCCATGTCTCTAAGCCGCCTCTTAATGGCCATCACAATGGCTGCAGCCATCAGAACGGCTGCCACCGGGAGCGACCTGTTGTCGTAAAGACTGGCCGTCAATGGGTGCGTGACCCCCACGGGGACTCGCCTGATGGGTGCTTAACCGCTAAGTCCAGGAAGGGAAAAATGGAAACCTCGGGCTGCGGGGAGACGGTGACTTCCCCAAAGATCACAGTGTGACCCAATTACAAACATTCCTCTCCAACGTTTTGAGTAAACAGCTAATATGCTCTTAGCTAGAAAATTATTTTGCTCATAAATTATTTCAGATTTTAATTTTCCCCTTTTCTGGGTATGCTGCCTCCCTTCATTGACTTTCTCATTTTAAAAGAAGTTCATAATTCTTTCTAAGTTTCTCTCACCCTGGGTTGGTGACATCTATTTCGGAGTGGAAATCAAGCTACAAAAATGTCTTTCAAATGATAATAATCTGCAAATAAGGAACTATCTCATGTATGAAAAGACAAATATGCCTTTCTTCCCTCTGACTCCCGAATGGGAAGTGACAGCAGCCCCCTCACGTCTAAGGCTCCCCCAAAGTCGTGGCTCTTCAGGGCATGGTGTGGAGCTGGGCTCGCTGGGGAACTGGTTTCTAGACAAATCTGCCCCACCCGGGAGGGCCCGTTCAAAGCCTGGGGGCTGCTCCTCGGGCAGCACCTTCTGGTTTTGTTTCTGTAAGCACTGCAGGTGATTCCGAGGAACACCTGTGATTGCGAAACACCTGAACAGGTGTCCAGACCCCCACCCAGGCCAAATGAATCTGAACCTGACCCTCCGTGGATGGAGCGTGTATCTTTACGTGTGCACGCACGCATGTGCACACGGGTATCACCCAAGGTTGGAAACCACTGGCCCAAAGGCTTTTGCAATATTTCAATGGAAAAGCCCCGCCTTGTGTTCTCAAACGTTTCATTTCAAATTCATTCTACTGCTGTTAAGTTTTTCCCATAGAAGATTGCTTCACACTACATGGAGACTCAGGTCCGTGGGGGGAGAAGTACCACGGGCACATCTTCGGATAGCTAGACCTCTGTTCTCACTAAATATGCCATGTGTTGAATTTGCTAAATACTGAAACATCAACAGTTCGTCTCTCGAATAAATCCTACGTTCATCCGAGTTAGCTTAAAGAAGGGCTTTATGTCTCAAACTTAAATTCCCTAGTGTCAAAATAATCAGAAAGTCTTAGAAACTGGATTTTCATTACAAGTCCCCAAAATTATATTCACTTCTAATTTTACGCTTTTTCTTTTTTTTAAGTCTTTAAGCAGTTAGGGTCCAAGAAAAACTCTTTCTGTTTATCAAATGCCACCTACGGGAAACAATCAAAAGCTGGGGCTAGAGGACACGGTACACGGAACCGGCGTGTTCTGGGCTCCGCGGTGCTGCCCAGCGCCATCCTCGTGGAGTTACTGAGACACGCCTGCTTTTCTTGCTGGGCTGTGAGTTCCTACAGTGTAGACTGTAGCTCATTCAAATCAACTTTTCTGTAACTGGTGACAGTGGCTCACACAGTCAGCAAATGTTAGCTGACATGATTTGCAGTAAACTGAATCATCTCTTGATATTTTGGGACAAACTACTGTGAATTCATTACATTTTCTGAACGCTTACTCCTAGGACGAATTCTAAGGAAGAATAAATACTTCAGACGGCTTGGCTCTTGCTCTTCCTCCTACTATATGAAATGTTACAGGAAATAATTTTTTTTTACCAAAATTATTTTAAAAGTAAATATTCACCAGCGTCAGCCTGTTCTTCATCAACAGTACCATTTAATTACACTCATCAGATGGCGCATCTGTCAGTTGAACGTGGTAAACACACCCACAGCTTTGTAAAATAACTGACGTTCCTTCCTAATGCTTTGTTTATGCCTGCGTGTCCCATCTTTATGCTTAATTTTTTTTACATTTATCTTGAATTAAGAGCAATACATGCATTGATGAGGAGACTCTCCACCCACACGGAGTTCTGTGATCTAAACTTCAACGCACAGTGTTTACACGTGGCTGCTTCCACAGGAACACAGAGAAAAGACAGCAGCAACTGCATCTACTGAGCTGGTATTATGTGCACCTGCTTCTCAGACGTTATCAGTATCTTATTAATCCACCCAACCGTCCTGGAGAAGAGGGCTGTTCTATCGTTCTTACTTTACGGATGCATTAACTGAGGCCCTGAGAGGTCGGGGATCTGTGCAAGGTTACAGCTGTGAGTGGGGTCTCATTCCAAGGCTCCGGGTTTTGTAACCAGCAGCCCTTTCCGCCCCGCACACGGGTGTCAAGGCCGGCATTGTGTACTGGGGTCTGTCATAGTAAGCGCGGCACCTCAGTAAACACTCAGCAGTACTTTGTTTCATGGAACCGCTGTTAATCATATTGAACCTGAGCCATCTCAAGACCCCTGAACCACCCTGGATCCACCTGCCTGGATCGTGATCTCCAGCCGTGCGCCAGCGTTCAGAAATATCTGCACCGTTACCACGAATACAAACCTGTGGCCGTGCGACGTGTTTCTTCCCTTCTGTGTGTGCTCCAGTCTCGCCTGCCTCGGCTGATTTCTCCGTCCCTTAGCTCTAGCCAAACAGGCAGCTTTAGAAAACATCCCGAGGGGCTGAACTCTTTGGGGCTGCTAGGAGGCACACACAGGCCCAGCCAGACAGGGACCTGCCTCCTCCTTCTCCCGGCAAAGTCTTGAGCACTGACTTTTGGAATTGCCCATCTAAACTGGCTAATTTTAAATGCCTGCCCTTAAAAGTATGATGCATATTAACATAGTTTGAAATCTGAGAACACAAGAGCAGAAAAAAAAGTGTGAGGGACACTACATTCCAAGGCTCTTGCCAAGCACCCAGCAGCCCCCTGGCTGAAACATTTACTTTGGCGTTATAATGCAAACCCAAACATAAGCAATCCCAGGCACTGGCGGAATGATCTCTTTCAAGGATGAAGTTTTGAAGAAATCAGCAAGATTCCCATAGGGACTGGCACATTTCCCACGGGACCATTTCTCTGGGCTCTTCCTCCTCTGTCAACCCCCTCAAGAATTCCGAAGGCTGCTGTCGCCAGCGTGCCTGGCCACCTGCTGCATCGCTCTAATTTGACGACTGCTCCTTCAGTGTTGCTTTTGATCGCTGTGCCTTCACCAAGGAATCGAGGTAACGGAAGATCTACGACAATATTTACAGCATCAAAAGTTTGCTTCATTCGAAAACCGGCTAAAGGGCTCGAGATGCGTGCTGTTCAGTTTACTCTTCTGATTGCTTTGCCACTATGTAAATCAATTTGTTAATGTTCCTTACAAAATGCATGAGCCAGTTATACTGACAAACACACAAAGCTCATTCGTAATTAGCAGTTAATTAGTAAGAAGGAACAGATGCTGTTAGAGTTTCAGCAGGCGAACAGGTTCTGTAAACAATGCTTATAAATCTAAATGAATTTATTAACCACAATACAACTGTCAACATTTTGCTGGCAACCATACAAAACATGGCGGAATCCCCAAAACGTCTTTACTATGTATTAATAATCACAGCGACAGCCCAGTCTCTGCAGCCTCTGGCCGGCTGTTCTCAGCCGCGAGAAGCAGTGTCAAAGTCATTACTTTCTACCTTAATTTTACATACATACTGATTACTAAACCCCACTGACAACGTTTACCACGATGCAAACTTTCTGTAATGGAGATGAGATCTTGTTTCGACGTTCCCAGCACAGAGCTAAACGTCAAGGACCCAGAGATCTCCAGGAACTCACTGTCCGTGGAGAGGGGCAGACGCCAGCCTCTCCTCCTCCCTGAGGAGTTCATGCAATGAGCCGAGTAACTTAGCAAAGGGATGGACAGAGCCCAGAGGGCCACGCTGGGCGGGGTGTGGGGGTACAGGAGACCACCCACGACTCAGATAAGTGGGGAGGGGCTTGCATGAGCAGCATCTGGAAGGATGAGAAGTTTACAGGACAGACGAGAGGTAGATGAAGGAAGGAACATGCTGGAAGCTGAAGGACCTCTCTGCAGAAGGTGTGGAGGCACCAGAACCCAGTGTTTGGAAACCAAGAAACGTCCTGGGGTGGCTGGGAGCTCTGGGCGGTTGTCTGACACCAGACCCAGGCTGGCCCGTGGAGGGCCCTGTGCCTGCCGAAGGCTTTGGACATTCTCATGCAGGCAGTGGGCAGCCACTCAAGAGTCTGAGCTGGGTGGTGACAGGATCCAGCTGGCATTTACTGAAAGCAACCTTTGACCTCAGTGTGGGAACTGTGCAGAGGGACACTATTCACCCAGGCAGGGGTGCAGCAGGCGTGAGCCGGGGGAGGGGTGCAGTCGGGGCAGGGGCGTCACCAAGGCTTTGCAAGGCTCTTTCTGCTCCCGTTTCTGAAGGTCATTAGTGTTCAACTTACGAATCAAATGCTCCTGTGAGGCCGCGTAAATGATTCCTACAGTCTTCCGAGTTGAGTCTGCCCCACTTGCTCAGCGGGATTAAGATAGGCTCTCTCCATGGCCAGAAGCCGCGTCCTCCAGGGCTTGTAGCAAGGCCTAGATGTCCTCACAGGTCCCCAGAAAGAGAGCCCTCTTGTCACACCAGCCTTCTCTCTGGCTGCCCGATGTGAGAGCCTCTCATTCTTGGGTGACCTTTTGTTTAAAAGGCATTTTCCCCATATCCTCTCTTGGGGACCTCCTTTATAATAATCTACTAAGTGAATAACTGGCGAAAATGAATTCAGACTCCAGCAGATGGTACTCAAAAAACTGACATTCCAGATAAAATATTTTCCAAAAATGGGGGTGACTGTTTAGAAGAATGGCATTATGGGGGTGACTTCTACATTTTTGTCCATGCATGTTTTCTAATTTGGCTACAATGAACAGGTATTACTTCTTCTAAGTTTCTAAGACAATCTTGCCCAGCTCCTTCCTTCCAGCCACCTGTGATCCCTCAGGTGAGCCTCTGCCCTCGCTGTGCCTGCAGCCTGCTCCAACTGCTCCAAGGGAGAGTCCCTGCACCCAACAGCATGCTGCTGCTGGCACCCTGGGGTCCTGCCAGCACCCCTCCACCCCTCCCTGCATGGCCACCTGCTCTTTGGCTTGCTTGTCTTCCCACCACCTGAGGGGTGCCCAGCCCGTCAGCACCCCCAGGCCTCGCTTCCTGCCATGAGGGGTTCATACCTTGACCGTTAGATATGACAAGGTCTCAGAGCCAAAGGTCTTGGCCCTGGGCCAGTGCCAGGAGAAGAGGGCACTTCACTGCCTTGGGTGGCAGTCTGCTGGCAACCCAGTCCCTCCCCGTCCCACAGTGATCCTGGGATGTGTGTGCCGGCTGCCCATCTGCCTTCTTATCTGTGGAGTAAACATCTCCTCAACCCCTGCCTCCCCAAGGCTCAGGTGGGCTTCGTTTGCGCATGGTCACTTCAGCCAATAAACACAGAGGCAACAGGTGATGACTCCCCCAGCTGTGAATTATGGATGTTATTAGCACTGACACAATACAGGGAGAATTATTATTCATAAGAACTTCATATATTTCTGAATGCTGATTAACTAGAATTAAGTTTAGAATATCTACAATATATAACTTATAAAATGTGTCAACCATTCTAAATTTTATTTATTTCTTTTACAAGAGACAGAGTCTTGCTCTGTACCCCAGGCTGGGGTGCAGTGGTGTCATCATAGCTCACTGTAACCACAAACTCCTGGGCTCAAGCGATCCTCCCACCTCAGCCTCCCAAAGTACTAGGATTACAGGTGTGAGCCACTGTGCCCAGCCCTATCCTAACTTTAATACAATGTAAAAAAGTGCTTTTAAGAATTATATATGCTCCTGAGCAATTATTTCATCAAAAAAGTTGATGATTTGAGGACATATTCACTCAGTATAGAAATACTTGGTTGAAGTTAATTCTACCAAAATGTAAAGAAAATGCTACTGAAATATTACAGGCAAAATCAAACAAGCCTAAGATCAAAATTAAATGGCACACCAATAAATATGGTGGAGAACAGTTGAGAAATTGTTAGAAGTAAAAATAATAATAACCAAGAAAACGAGAAGACGAACCACAGATCAAGAGAAAATATTTGCAACGCACGCATCTGGTGAAGGAACAGGGAGGAGTATCCAAAACATACAAAGTGCCCTTAAAATCAACAATAAGAAAATAAACAGCTCCATTAAAAAATGAGCTGAAGATATGAACAGAAATCTCACCAGAGAAGATGTACAGATGGCAGGCAGGCACATGGAAAGATGTTCGGCATTTTCTGCCATTAGGTAATTAATTGCAAACTAAAACGAGGAGACTCCTCTACACGTATCTACCAGAATGGCCCAATCTAACTCTGACAACGCCAAATCCCAGCAAGGACGTGGAATCACAGGAAACCTCATGCACTGCTGGGGACATGGAAGCTTGGAAGTTTCTTGTAAAACTAAGACTATCCTTTCCATCCAACCTAGCAACCATGTTCCTCGGTATTTACACGAATGAGCTGAAAACTTAGGTCCACGCAAAAACCTACACACAGGTGTGTATTTACAGCAGCTTTAATCCTAATTGCCCACACTTGGAAGCACCCACGATGTCCTTCAGCGGGTGAATAGACAGGTAAACTGTGGTATATCCGGGCAGTGGAATATGGTTCAGCACTAAAAAGAAATGAGCTATCAAGCCACGGAAATACCCGGAGGGATCTGAAACGCACATTGCTAAGCAAAAGCCGCCAGTCCTAAAAGGCTACACACTGTATGACTCCGACTATACGGCAACCTGGGAAAGACAAAACTACGGACACAATAAGAGGGTCAGTGGTCACCGGGGGCGAAGGAGGAGGAGGGCGGGAGGAACAGGGGCAGCACATGAAATTTTCAGGGCAATGACTCTGTATGACACCGTTAACAGTGGATACGAGTCATTACACATTTGTCCAAACGCACAGAACGCGCAACACCAAGAGTGAGCCCTACTGTAAACTAGGGACTGCGGGTGACAGTGATGTCGCTGCAGGTCCACTGGTGGTGACAAAGGGACCACTCCGGTGGGGGATGCTGGCAACGGGGAGGGTTGGGCGTGTGGGGGTGGGGTCCTGTGGGGTATCTCTGTACCTTCTGCTCAACTTTGCCGCAAACCTAAAATTGTTCCAAAAATAACATCTATTAATTAAAAAAAAAAAAGAGGAAGAATGAAAGAAGGAAACACTCCGGACCAACCAAACAAGTCCTGAATGTGATGCCAACAGCTGTGACCCCGCAGAGCATCCAGGAGGCCCTAGGACCAGTGGAGTCTCCCGCCAGGTAGGCTCCTGTGCCATGCACAGGACATCCCATAAACCTAGGAAATGCCAGCCTGGCGGAGGTGCTTCCTGGGACTCCCCTACTGGGACAGGCAGGTGAGGACACAAAACCCATCGGTGTTCTCGTCAGGAGCCTCCTCGCCCAGTCCCCTGGGGTTTAGCTGTAGACAACAAACCGGGTGATGACGGCTCCGTTTGGAGCGGACCACCAGACTCGCCGAGAGGTGCCCCTGAGAGCAACGAGGCTCTAACACCCTCCCACAGAAGTATTCAAACATTCCAAGGAAGAAATGTTCTGTCAATGGCTTTTCCAACCTACGGTGAGGTACATTTGGGAGCCCCCTGTTAGTGACGGGGGCAGCACACCTGCCCGGGCTCGCCCGGAACCTAGACGCCCCTCCCTTCTCCTCCCAAGAAATGAATTCTGAGCCTCCTGAGCCCCCAGAGTATCTCGCAGAGAGCTGCCAGCATGCAGCACCTCTGAACTGGACCACTCCCGACGTGCATGAACCTGAGCAAAGGACACTTTACCAGTGGCTTTCTGAATTATCGGGTGTTTAATAAAACAAAAACTTTGAAAGACAAACAATGAATGAAACAGACTGCTTCAAAGTGCTTGCAATCAGAAAACTCACTGGGCCGGCTTTGATGTGAGGAAAGGCAACTCGCTGGTAACTGACAGCAGCACGCATTTCCTCGTTGAGATTACCGAAGTGCCCAGAAAAATCAGTCTGTTACATGATTATGCAGACTTTTTAAATACAACTAATTAATAGGCAAACCAATCCACCACGGGCACCCAAATGGTGACTCTAGTTGGGTCTGGTCCACTGCGTGTCACGGAGAAACCCTACGGCATCGAGCCCTCCCCATCCACGCCTTCTGTGGGCCTCCTCATCTCGGGTCACAGTGGCTCCGCGTTGCAAATCATGGCCTTGGCTCTGAGCAATGTCTTCAGAAACGGGCACCACTCGGCCAGCCGCCGAAGCTCTGCATGACACTGTCCTAACCACAGCCCTGACTTTTCTTCCTGTCCTTCAAGTCCAGATGTGCCTGTCCTCACAAACTGCTTGTCACTTCCTGAAGCCCCTTCTGCCCCGGCCCAGTCCCACCCATCCTCTACGGCCAGTTGTTCATGCTGCCCTCTCTGTCCCCGTGGGGAGACGTGGCGCCTCCCCTCCCACCCGCCCACGTGCCGCTGGCTCTCAGCACATCATTACTACCCACTGCACGGCAAGCTCAGAGGGGCCAAGGAGCCTCCCGTCCACCTGTCTACCACACAGCCCAGCGCAAAGCGGCCACCCTGCAATGCGAGGGCCGGCTCACCGTCATGCTAAGAGAACAAACCATCGTGTAGTTTGAAGGATTTCCCGCAAAGAAATACATGCGGACATACACAGAGTCTAAGGAGATTAAAACGCATTTACCATCAACATAAAAAAAAATCTCATCACAATATATGATAAGCCAAAATCATGATTAATGTCTCAGAAGTGGGGAAAAACTCCGAAACTGGCTTCACCTGGAATATGAATTCACTCTCCAGGAGCAATTCGCATGTACGTGGCCGGCATTAACTCAGATGTCAAACGCCGTGCCCTTTCTTGCTCTCAAGGTCTCAAAGTCCTTACTACAGTTAGAACTTGGTCAACACAACCGCAGCATCTCCACCGGGAAACTGCTCCTGCCTCTGGAAATCCGGGTGGTGGACGGCCAGTGCCACCCCGTGTAACAGACAAGAAGGGATGAATCCCTGATCCAGAGACTGAAATTCTGACAGTGGCCACAGTGGCCCAGCTCGCTCTCGTCAGAGGATGAAATGCACGGTCACTAATGGCAAGGCCGGGGCAGGCGGGACGCAGGGCGATGGCCTCCGCGAGGCCCACGGGCGGCCCAGCTCTGCTTGCAGCCCCGTGGCAGGACAGACAATGCACGAGGGGCCCGGATGTTGAAGGACTGCAGGGAACAAACTGGAGGCATGTGCCTTAGACTGACCTCCCCTCCAGGCCACGGAACCGCAGCTTAAGACGACGACGCCCGATCCTCCAAACTGAGGATCAGCGCTTTGGAGTAAGAGCCTCTGAGAAACGCGTCTCGTGAAAGCGAACGGGAGCTCTGTCCTTTCCCGGAGGTTCCACCGCACGTTAGAATGGAAAAGATTCCACGAGTCCCGCAAAAAGACGCCTGTTATCTTCGTGTGGCCCAGCATGTCCTCGAGCAGGGATACAAGTGACACCCAAGTCACGTGTGGACCTGACAGTCTTGGAATGTACTTGAGAAATGCTGGGTGAGGGAAGGCTTCTGGGATTTTCTCCTTGACCTTCTACTCTTAGGACAATATGACCTCAAAGTAAATCTGTGTCTAAATTCTACTCTAGACTATTGTCTAGGTTTCCAATTTCAGAAGCTTATCATTTAAGACACAGAATCCACTTGCAACAAACACCTCCCCAGGTATTTTCTGCTGATCTCCCAGAAGAAATGTGACTCTCGGGCAGTCCCACATGTGCTTAAGTGTCAGCTTCACCATCCCAGGCTGTGTGGCACTGAAAGAGTGACTCGATTTCTCTGAGCATTCTCTCTGTCAGTCAAATGGGGATTACACTATCATCCCTCCTAAGGTGCTTCTGAGAATTGAGGTTTTTCATTTTAAAAATACTTAGGCTGGGTGCGGTGGCTCACGCCTGTAATCCTAGCACTCCGGGAGGCTGAGGCGGGCGGATTGCGCAAGGTCAGGAGTTCGAAACCAGCCTGAGCAACAGCGAGACCCCGTCTCTACTAAAAATAGGAACAAATTAATTGGCCAACTAAAAATATATAGAAAAATTTAGCCGGGCATGGTGGCGCATGCCTGTAGTCCCAGCTACTTGGGAGGCTAAGGCAGGAGGATCGCTTGAGCCCAGGAGTTTGAGGTTGCTGTGAGCTAGGCTGACGCCACGGCACTCACTCTAGCCTGGGCAACAGAGTGAGACTCTGTCTCAAAAAA
>CAUYRT010022404.1:0-10252 GCA_963574885.1 Lepilemur ruficaudatus
AAAAAAAAGAGAGAGAGGCTGAGAAAGAGAGAGACTGAAAAAGGGCATGATCAAAAAGAAAGTATCAAGGAAAATCATAAAATACATTGTACCGAATGAAATGAAGATACAACATTTCAAAATGCATTGGATGCAGCTAGGACAGTGCTAAGAAGGCACATTTATAGCACTAAATATATATAATAGGAAAAAGTCAAAATCAGTAATCTAAGTTACCACTTCAAGAACCTAAAAAATGAATAACATAATAAACCCAAAACAAGCAGAAGGAACGAATTAATAAAGATAAAGCAGAAATCAAGGAAATTTTTTTAAAAAAACCTATTTCCTAACTCTAAGCAACTGAGAAATGGTTACAATGTTCTAGTGTATTATTACATTGTATTATAATCATTTATGTGCTACCAGCTCCATACCATCAGACTAGAAGCAGGTAAAGAGACCATATTTATTCATCATATTAATTTAACTAACTAAAACACTTTATATTTCTGAAAACTGAATTAATTCATTAATTTTGATCACTGTGAGACTAATAAATGACTCCCTCAGTGAGAAAACAATATATAAAATTCAATAAAACAGATTTAACTAAAGATTGTTATAAAATACATAGAAATTAGCTAATTAATAACGATAAAAGAACACCAAGACTAATTTTTTTTAATCTAACTATATCCTGTTAATAGGAGACAATTCTCAATCAGAGCCATATGCAGAGGCTGAAAAAAAGTATTGTAAAAATTATACCACAGAAATACAAATTGGAAGAATACTAGTGGGGCATTATTGGCATTAGGCTGAGAAAGCATTAAGGTGAAAAATCACTACTAAAGAAAAAGAGATCACTTTATAAGAAAAGACTCATATGCACAAGTAAGAATTATTTTATATTTTATGGCTCTACTAATATAGTTTCAAAATATAACCAGGAAAAATTGACAGAATTAACTAGGGGAATAGACAAACCCATAATAAAAGTTGGAAATTTTAATATGCCTCTCTAAGTAACTAAAAAACAAACAAAAAACAAAGCTAAGAATTAGCAAGGAAGATTTGAACAATATGATGAGTATCCTAGTTCTAATGGGCAAATGCCACTGTATCAATTTACTTTCTTTTCAAGCTAATCAAAGCATTACTAAAATATTGACTATATACTTTGCCATAAAAACAATTTACAACATATTTAAAAAGAATGAAAACAGTAGAGCATCTCCTCTAATTAAATTAAACCAAGAATTACTAACTACGTAATTAGAAAAAAGATTTAAAAATTATGATATACTTAACAACTCATCAAATAAGAAATCACAATAAAATGATGAAATATTTTTAACAAAATGGTATTTAGTAACTAAAAATTAAAATTTGTAGGGTACAGCTAAAGCAGTAGGAAAAAATGGTCAGTCTTAAATGCACATATTTGAAAAAAAGAAACTCAAATAAGGAAGATGTACATCTACCGCAAGAAGCTAAAAAAAGAATAGCAAAATATACTCGAAGAATATAGAAGAAATAACAAAACAAAGGGTAGAAAAGATATTAATGAAGCAGAGGACAAAGAGAATGAACAAACTCAAAAGCAGTTTCCTTCAAAAGACAAACTAAAGTGATAAATCCACAGTAAAACAATTCAAGAAAAAAGAGAAACACAAATAACAAATATCAAAGGGGCAAAGAAGGTACAACGGAAAACGCTACAGTCCTTTAATGAGTAATAAATGGATATTATGAATAATTCTATAGGAATAATTTTGAAAATTTAGGTAAAATATATCCCTAAAAAAATATAATTTCCCAATCTGACCAAGTAAGTCAGAAGATACAAAACCAGTTTATGAAAATGACCCACACCTTTGGATATATTAATAGAAAGTGTAAATGATGTATTTATTATGGAGTCATTTTGCATGTGTTTGAATCCCGGCTCCCTCATTTATTAACTATTTGTGCAAGTTATTTAACCTCTCTAAATCTCAGAGCTCTCATTTGAAAAATGAAACTAATAATCACTTCTCCTCCCAGGTTGTTTTAAGGATTAAACAAGGTAATTCATGGAAAGAGCCTAGCATGATATTGGGCAATTAGCGTCAGATATTATTAATAGCATCATCATCATCATCAATCTTTCAAAGACTGAGTGGCATTTCACAGCCTCCCTTACCTTTATATTTCTAGCAGTCTCTTATATGCTCCTAATAGTTTTACGTTATATGCTTCAGTGATGCTATTTGACAAAAAACATCCATGCTTATTATATTTTCATTCTAAATTGCATATTCTTAACAAGTAGGTGATGCTCATTGTCTCAATTAATGACTTTTGTTTGGAATTCCATTTATCAGATGTTGTATTATATTGTAGGCACTGTATAAAATACTGATGAAATACAGAAGAAGAAAATATAGTTTTCCCTTTCAGAAGCTCATATTAGTTAGGGATACAGGCAAATAAATACACATAGAATTGCACAGCAAAATGGTAAGAGTTTAACTGGAAATCAGCTCAAAGTTTTATGAAAAAATATAGATTCATTCCATTGAAACTTGGATGATGGGGTTGGGGCAAGAGAAGTCTTCCTAGGACAGCAAACTTTTACCAGCCAGTATCTTTAAAGCTGAGTAGTAGGCAGCCTAGCAAAGAAGCAGCAGAGTAGAAAGGAAAGAATTATAAATGTAGAAAAGTGTTAGGAGTACGAAAGGGGGAAAAGAATTACAAAGTGCTAAGATAGAATAGACTATGACATTTATGGGATATTGCAGGCATTTTTGGCTTGATTACTTTTGGAAGGATTACTTTTGCAGTTATTTTTTTTTTTTTAGTTTTGGGCATTTGAATAGTAGTTTTATAAGATTCAAAAATATTTCAGTTGGTTATCTACACTGATAATTCATTTAGAGCAGAAGAAACTTCGTAGTGATCTAAGCTTCCTCCTTTGGAGGCAGAATGTCTTCAATGCTTCATTGAAAGAGCCAGTTAACATCACCGGGTAAGTATTCTTAAAGCAGTAGTCAATTCAGGAATTTGGGATATTAAAAATATAGTACTAGAATACCAAATTTCAAAATAGCAATTAGTTTTAATTCTTAACTAAACCATTTTAAATTTATATCTGCTATCATAGCTGAAAGGGAAGAAATGCCATTATTATTTTTAATTTTAAGTATCGATGGGGAAAAAACTATCTGTATCTCTAGTGCCAGGGCCTGTACTGAACAGCTCCCTTTAAATAATCTCATATTTAGCCAAGAGCAAATTACTGGAGAAATGGATTATTTACTGTATTAATGGAATATAATCAGACTCAATATCAAGACATATGAAGACATGTTTCCATTAGGTTCATGAAATTTCTATATCTATATTTTTTTAGCAACGTGGTCAGAGATAGTGATGGAAAATGTGCATAAGTAAATTCTTGTTCAGTGAAAGAGCACAAAACACTTAGAAATAACAATGTTTATTCTCTGGCTCTCTAAGACACATATAGATATTTACATCCATAGTAGATACAAATTCATAATGAATTAAGAGATGTTTTCCTCTACTGCACAGAAATCAAAGAGCAATTTAATTCATCATGCAAGTGTAACATCTTATTTTCTTTGTTGAACAAATCATGTGAAATTGAACATTCTTAGAAATAAAGCAAAAGATAAATCTGTGTGCCCCAAATAACTTTAAAAATATCAAATATCACCTAACCCCAGTGAGATTGGCCTCTATCAAAAAATCCCAAAACAATAAATGTTGGTGAGGATGTGGAGAGAGAGGGACACTCTTACACTGTTGGTGGGACTGCAAATTAGTGCAACTTCTGTGGAAAAGAATTTGGAGATTCCTCAAAGAGCTAAAAGTAGAATTACCATTTGATCCAGCAATAGCTTTATTAGGCATCTACCCAAAAGAGCACAAGACATTCTATGATAAAGACATCTGCACCCGAATGTTTATGGAAGCACAATTCACTATTGCTAGGTCGTGGAAACAACCCAAGTGCCCGTCAATGCATGTGTGGATTGTTAAAATCTGGTATTTGTTCACAATGGAATATTACTCAATTTTAAGAAATGACAGTGAGTTAGCACCTCTTGTATTATCCTGGATTAAGCTTGAGCCCATTTTTCGAAGTGAGGTGACACAAGACCCGAAGAATGGGCCCCACTTGTACTCACCATCAAATTGGTATTGACTGATTAACACTATGGTGCTCAAAGGGTGGGAGCGAACACTGGGGCATTGGAGGGTGGGGGGTAGACCCAAGGCTGAGTGACATGGGGGGACACGGTGGAGAGGTGGGATATGCTTGAAAAGTAGTTGGGGAGCAGAATTAGGGGTCTCAATAGGGAAAAGGAATTCCTCAAAAACTGATTCATGTGATTAACTGTACACCTCAGTGAATTCACTGAAAATCATTTAATTGTACACTTAAAATGGAGTGTTGGTTGTACATAGATACAGTTGGAGCACTATGTATGTACTCTCTGGACTACTTTGACAGAGTAGGTTTTTGAATGTGACAAGATAAGTCAACTTGAGTGGTAATATATTTTGGGAAATCAGCTCACTACAAATTGTGACTGTAAAGATTGTACTGTAAATGTTTTGTAGTTTTCCCCCAATAAAAAAAAAAATCAATGGCCTCCCATAAATTGTATTTAATATGACACTTAACCAGCTTTCACCCTCCATGGGATTTGAACATGTTTTAGGTATTGTATGTCTATTTTCAGGGTGAGTTGAAGAATTTCCTTGCCAAAAAGCAACATTCCTTACAGCCACTAAAAAACTGCTTGATTTTGTGTTTTCAACCTGGGACACCCCAACATTTATATCAATTGATAGAGGCACACAGTTTAAGGAAACAGAGTGCCTGGAAATTAATCCCTGAAATCCCCCTAAAGCCAAAAGCAGCCCTAGAAGATTAGATCTATACCATACTCAAACACTCTGGGCCCCAAGGAGCCTCCTAAGAGACAGGCTGTGGGGTAACACACCTGCCCTTCTCCCAACCTACACAGTTTTCATGACTTAATTTCATGGAGACAAAGGTCAATTTGGATTTCAGTAACTTAGGAGATTTTATGATCCCATGTAGCTAAAGAGGCTCTTAGGAGACAGTGTGGCCCCTCAAGCCTAACCCAAAGCTATATGCACTTATAGGCCTTGACTGAGAAACCCTGTGCCCAGTGAGACATTATACAATCATCTCCCAAGTTCAGCCTCCTGTTCACACTCAACATTTTGCCTCATATGACAAATGAACTGCAAAAGGGCAAAAAGCTTTCAAGGCTGTGTGTTTACCATTCCTGCTCATCATTCCCATTTTATAAGACTTTCCATCTCTCTGCCCATTCCACCCCCAGCCCCCACCACCCCGACACACACAACAGCATGAACTGGGAGAGAAAGAGGTATTGACATCTGAGCCCTTGGCTGAAGCCCATGAGGCGCAGGTTCTACTTTCCCAGAGAGTGTCCCTGACCAGCCTGTGAGCCCACCAGGTGTAGTCAATAGTCTGATCTCCAGAACACACAGAGGGTCCTCCACCTCCCCTGGCACCACCAACCCAGCTTCTTCACACTATCAGTTTTCCCAGCCCCAAGCACATTCTCCATGTGGGCTCATTCTCCATATGTCATTTCCTACCCTGCATACCAGCCCTGGATCTTCTAAAATGGAGATCATATATTGCCCATGGTGTCAGGAAAGACAGACACTTGGTTATCTGTGGTTCCTGATTACAGAAGGCCTACTTACCTTTCAGCCTGGGTTATTCAGTGGTCTCTTGATCTTACCCATTTTAGGACAACTTCCCTATCCTTCTCCAATCATTTCCCCCCCTAGAGCAGGCACCAGTGCCTCCTATCTCTTACCCAAGGGACAGCCCACTTTCCCCAGCTTCTCTGAGAGATTATCAGTAAAGTATTACTGACCAGGACTCCTGTGTGAAAGAAAACAGCTTCTAAGAGAGGACACCGGACACCTGAGGGATCTGGAAGCCTGAACCCACAGTTACTGACCTCATCTTTGTCCTGAGAGGGAATTTGATCAAGGACTTTGTGTAACAGCCACTAAATGGTGAGAATTCTGCACAGCAAGAGCAGCCCATAGATTATAATACAGAGCAGACTTTGATAAGAGCTACAGCAGAGGTGAGGACAGTGTTATTAGGAAGCAACATGGGGTAAGGGGTGGAGTGGAGAGAATCATGGAAGGTTTCAGAACAAAGGTCACCTTGGGGAGGACCTTTAAGGATAAATAGATTTTTGGTTTCATTAGGGGTGAGGGAGGGTAATTCAGACAGAAGAAAGGCCAGAAAGAGGAACAGACATCTCTATTTCCAGCACTGTATGTGTGGAAAGTAGCAAGTTTCTCCATGTACTGGGATAATGCAGGGATGATGAAGAAAAAAGAAAATTTAGGCCAGAATATTAATAGAAGTCTCTTGAATGCCATGCAAAAAGACCTCAAACTCAACATGTAAAAGAGATGGACATTTACCTTTGAACTCAAACAATGGAAGGACACAAGCAATGGAAGGCCACTTCCTCCAGTCTTCCTACTGTACACTGGAGGAGACTGAAGGCCAGAGCAGTTCCGAGGTCAGGCAGTGCCTTGGCAGCAGAAGCAGAAAGCAGCATTGGGTCCCCAACTTCCCCACTCCCTGTGTGCAGCATTCTCACTAAGCTATACGGCCTGGGATGTCACAGGTGGGAGCCAGCCTCCAGGATGCACACTGGAAGGGCTGCACTTCTTATGGTGAAGTTGATCTCTTCTTGTAGGTCTGGGTTCCCCCCAGAAAAATAAAATATCAGGAAAAAAAGTGTGGGTCCCCACCCCCCACCCCAGCTCTGTCATTTATAACTTGGTGAGATTTTTCAATAAATCCCTTTGGAAGGTTTTAAACACTATTGATGCTTCAATACTACCACCAGAGATTCCTGAGATAGCTAGTTTGCAGTAGACTTGCTAATTATTATGTTCAAATCTCTCCTAGTAATTCAAATGTTCAGCCAGGGTTGAAAAACCTCTTTACCAATTTAATTTACTTCATATGTAAAATGAGAGAGAATAAAAGAATTTATAAAATGAGGATGTTAGTATGGATTATCTCTAAATTCTCTTAAAACTCATTTGTTCCATAATTCTCTGAACCTAAATGAAAAGAGACCAGAGACCAGAAAATTCCCCAGATCCACAGAGCTGCCTGGGTGCTAGGCTTGAGGAAAAGATCTGACCAAGGTTCTAGTTCCCAAAGAGTCCTCTCCTGAGGAAAAGGTGAGCTTACTTCTTTAGTGTGTCCTATCCCAGACCAGGATTCTGAATTTCTTGCCAGAAACATGCAAGACTCTGTGAAACTGAAAATAAAGGCTGCATGCTTAATGGGAGAAAAGATTGAAAATGACTTTAAGTACACAAAGATCTTGCATAACGAATGATCCGTGGCCAGTGAGAACAAGACAAAAATAAATGTTTTCTAATGCATTTGGCTTACTTCAAGGTTCTGAGTGGGTATGATTTCTTGAATTTAAAATAAATGTTTACTCTCATTTGACATATAACTAATTGCCTTGCAATTGAATATAAGCATTGAGTCTTAAACCAAAATATATATTTCCCACATGGGTCAAATGGAACAGAGTAGGTAACAAATTTTTCTTAAATTAAATTGGAGTTTACCTGTCAGTGCAACAGTATAGATCAGAAGTCCAAGGTAAATGATGAATCGGACAATTAAACATGGCAATAGCTATAGTTTAGATCAGTCTAGATTTTCTTTGTCTTTCTCTTTTGGAACAATAGCTTAGTAATGGTATCTGAAATTGTATTCTGGGTAGGGCTAGGTTGAGTTGATGATACTCTGTGTGAGTTACATTCTCTGAGTCCCCCCTTTCATAAAAATACTACAAGTAGCACCAGACTAGTTGTACATTTGGTTCTATTTTGTGTAAAAATACGTTCTCTCAAAATGTACAGCAAAAGGAAGATTTTTAATGTCTGCCTTTTCCTGGGACCTTATCTTCCTTTTTATCTTTTTTTAAATAACCATTGTTTATATCATGGCCAGGTAGAATCCCAGATGTTTCTGACCACTTCAGACCCAGAGTTCTGTTATGAGTTTGGCATCTCACTTTGAAGAGCTCAAGATATTTAAATACCAAATAAGAAAATACGAGGGGGCTCTGGAGGGCCACATATACATATACATTTAGGAAAGAAAGAAGTAGTGATTATTAGCAGTGATTAGTAGTGATTATTAGAGGAATTCTAAAACAATTAGCCAGAAAAACTAGGTGGAGGAGGAAGGTTTTTATGTAGAACCTTGTGAGAATGAGCCACTACTGGGAGGAGAGGGGCCACACAGTAGCAGAGGTGACCAAAACCACCACCACCTCCATCTCAATTGTTTTCCTTCTCAAGGAAAGAACAGAGTAAAACATGGGGGTCCAGGGAGTCTAGATAATCAGAAGTTCTTTGAAAGCACAATCACTTCAATAGACAAAAAGAAAGAAAGAAAGAAAAGTAAAAAGACTTGATAAGATAAAGAAGTATAATATGTTGACCTGTAATCCGAGAACTTTGGGAGGCTGAGGCGAGAGGATCACTTGAGCCCAGGAGTGCCATTGTACTCCAGCCTGGGCAACAGAGCAAGACCCTGTCTCTAAAAAAATAAATAACAAATGAAGGACTAGAAAGATGCTTTCTTACTATGATATGGGTGTTTAGATCTACAAGACTAGTGAGTTTCACTTGGTGGGTCAAAACTAATCAGCTGGGGCACTTATCCTTAGTGTTTTGTAATCAATTAGCCAAACTGACTATTAAAAAGAATCAGAAGGAACATCTAGTGCTTACCAACATTTATATGTCTAAACATATTATAACTGTCATAGGTTCATTGCCTGATGCATGCCACAAGTCAATACACTGAGACATCAGGTTGCAGCAGAGAAAGAAGTTTAATTGTAGGGCCACCAAATGAGGAGACAGGAGAAAACTTCAAATCCACCTCCTTGAGGAGTTTGTGCCTGGTGATTTTAAGGATTTTGAAATGGGCCAACGCGTAGGGATTACTGATTGGTCAAAGAGTGCAGGATGAAGTCATGGGCACAGGAGATGAAGAAACTGCATTCTCTTATAGATTCAGTTATTCTATGGGGGGTCTTCAAATTGGTTGTGTGCTGTTCTGTTGGGACACAGGATCTGAAAAATATCTTAAGCAATTCTTAAACAAAAGTCATGCTAAAGTCAGAGATCCTAGCTGTAGGAACAATGGGAATGCAAATTAATTCTTAACAGAAGCCTTATGATTCTGATGTCAGAGATCCTATCTACAGAAAAATGGGAATGCATAGGGTCAGCATCTAGTGCTATGTGACTTTCAGGTACAAGAAAGTAGCTAAAGTGCAGCCTGATCAATGTTTAATTATAACTCAATATATTTCCGCCCAGGATTCTTGTTAACCCTGTAAAGAAGGCTTCAATATCTTCCTAAAATTAGAAGCAGATAATGATATCTGTAATACTTATTATGAATTGATATTATTTTGGAAGTCCTAGCCAAATCAATAAGATATAAAAGGAAATGGTGGTTAGGGAATTTCGAAAGAAAGAAACTACTATAGTATTATCTGTAAGTAATTAAGTTAAAAAAACATGAATTGATTTAAAATTTCTAGAGTTATAGCAAGAGTTTAGAAATGGCCAGATATAAATGTATGTATACAATTGTCTTTTTAAAAATAGCTCTATATTTGAAGTAGTTATATCTCAAGTAGACAATTGTGCTATGAGGGAAAGGAGGATGAATAAACACACACACACACACACACACATACACACACATATACACAAACTAAATGCGACCTACGTTATAAAAATAATACTTTATTTGGAAATTGCTAATATTTGAAAGCAGGCAAAACCAGGATAGCAACAGGGCCGGGCACAGTGGCTCACGCCTGTAATCCTAGGACTCTGGGAGGCCGAGGCGGGCGGATCGCTCAAGGTCAGGAGTTCAAAACCAGCCTGAGCAAGACGAGACCCTGTCTCTACTAAAATAGAAAGAAATTAATTGGCCAACTAAAAAATATATACATATATAAAAAAATTAGCCGGGCATGGTGGCACATGCCTGTAGTCCCAGCTACTTGGGAGGCTGAGGCAGAAGGATTGCTTGAGCCCAGGAGTGTGAGGTTGCTGTGAGCTAGGCTGATGCCACAGCACTCTAGCCCGGGCAACACAG
>CAUYRT010022407.1:0-40216 GCA_963574885.1 Lepilemur ruficaudatus
TTTTTATTGAGCTTAAGGGACACTGTAAATTAGTAGCTCAGTTTTCAGATTCTACTGACCACATTCATCAGCCTCGTTTGACACAAAATCCCATACTCTGAGGAGACGGGACAACATTTCAATTGCTCTGCGGACATCAATCATTCCCCTTTGAGAGCTTTGAGCCTAGAATAAGAATTTGTGTAAATTCTGGCACACTTAAATTCAGGATTTGAAGGTTATTCATATTTGATATCATAGAGTGAAAAATTCCAACACTTTTGTAGGTCCACAATTGGAGGCTTTAGGTAGTAAATAAGTATTTATGTTTAAATTTTTTTCTGAGACGGAAACCAGTCAATATAAAGTAATAATATAAACTGATACGGTTTGTATCAGTTTTCTTTCCCACGGCTTCTTAAACAGTATCTCATTTCCTCCTGTGGAATCTTTTTATTAGAAACATTTTTCTAACAGTAACAGATCAGTGCATTTTAAATTTCATTAAAATGTTTGAACTTTCATTTTTATACTACTATCATTCAAGCACATTTTAGATTTACTCTTTATCTGTTCTTTTTTTTTTTCTTTAATCATGAAATTCCAATAGGTTACTTCAACAGAGTTTCTAATTCTTCCTCAAATATTTATCTTCGGGTCATCTGCTCAGGGCTGCTCCAAAGAGAAAGGTCTTTTCCCCACCCAACTTCCCAAGGCATTTGTATTTGATTTAAAATGCCTTAAAAATGCTCAAAACCCACTTCCTTCCCTAGATTCAGTGGTGACCTTTGCCTCTTCCAACCCGATCTGGAAATCACGTTCCCAGTACCCTCTCCTGATCTTCAACATGATCATATACTTCTTTTTTATGAGTCCCCACATCCCCTGAAACCAGGTCCTCTAATAGGAAAGACAATTATTGTATAAAATAGAAACCCCTGAGTCAAACGTCCAAGAACCCAGTGTCCAACCTCTCGTCCATTTGTAAGCTGTGAGTCCTTTCACCAATCACACCGACTCTCCGAGCCTGGGTTTCTTCATGCGTGAAAGAGGGAATAAAGATTCATCCTTGCAGGGAAGCGTTGGAAGATCCTTCTGCAAAAGCACCTAATGTAGTTCTGAAAACACAGTAAACGGTCAGAGAGTGGACGACGTTGAACACAAGCACAGCTGTATTTAGAACTCGCCTTTCTCGTGTCTAGACCGCTGCAATAATTTTCTAATGGACGGGTCTCTTTTTCTCTTGAATCGACCCTGCACTACGGTGCCGGATTAATCGTCTAAAAGCATCACTGTTGTCATGTCACCTTGACTTAAGGACATATATAGGAAAAGCATCAAAATCCCCATTCCGAAACTCGAGGGTCCTTTGTGACCTGGTGACAACACAGAATCTTGCCTCCGAGCTGGCCGGTCTCTTCCCACCGCCCCAGCTTCTCCTCCCACCTTCCCACCCCTCCCCCTCACTGTGGAGTCCAATCCTCCCTCTCCAGGCTTCCTTCACTCTCCCATCTGGTTCGTAGCCTTTGCAGCCAATTTTATCCAAACTTTGTCTCTTTAATCTCTTGTCCTCCGAGAGCCCCCCCAATGCACATGTGCACACATGCATTTTCTGTAGTGTACATTGGTACGCTTGGCACACATTCTTGATGGTGTATATTTTGTACACACGTGTAAATATACAATTTATTAATAAAAACATAATATGGCATGTATAGCTCTTTTTTTGTCTTATATATGAAAATTGCATCACTGCCAATGAAGTTGTGAGCTCCCTGAAGGCAAGAGCTGTGCCACTCTCCAGCCCAGGTCTGGGTAGGAAGCGTCTCTCCGTCCATATATACCTCTCTAAACACATCTGGGCCCTATCACTTACTAAGCTTTTCGTGAATCGAATTTCTTCTTTTATGCCACACTCACAACACCTGTTTTGTGCCTTTATCACCTACACTCCTCATCCTCTGAGGGTTCATAGCCTACGAGAAGCAGTTAATTACATTACATAGAGGTACACTAGCTCCAAATGCCTGACGGTAGACACAACAACCGCTTCTGCTGGTCCTCCATTGAGTGACTACTACATGCCAAGCACTGTAGCACTTGCCACAGAAACTTGAGCATAGGCTGTTTCATTGCACCCTCTTGAAAAACCTATGAACTGCTAAATTGGATGTGACCCTCATTTTAAGCATGCTCAGGGCAGTACAAGGAACCGTCCAAGGTCATGGGGCTAGGAAGAGGCTGAGCTGGAATTTGACGCCAGGCCTATCTGCACCTAAAAACGGTTTACCACCTTGCAGAATGTTGGATTCATACCCAGGTGCACTTTTCTCCCTCTCAGGAGGCGCACGTGCTGTCACTCTGCCTGCTGGATGCATCTTCCTCATCCTGAGTGGCTCGCTCTTTTTCCGGGAAGGCCTTTCTTCCCCTGACAGCAGGGGTCTGCTGGCGGCTTTCTGCACTGGCTGCTCCGGTGAGGCCAGCGCTGCGTCTATCTCTGTCTCTGGTCCGATTGTGTTCCTAATGCAGGCAACCGTGGCGGCTGCTACACTCTTCCTCGGCTCCCACATTCCTCAAAAAGTGATTTTCCAGGGCTGCCTCCTTCCCTCCCCCAAACCATTCTCCATCGGAGGAGTATTTGAAACAGCTGCCGCTCATCCTTAACGCCCCGGGGCTGAGATTGCTGGCGGAACTTTCTAGGGCTGCTGCAGTAACCACGCCCCACGCTGAGACAGACGTTCTGAGCTGGCGCTGCCTCCAGCCGCTGTCTGGCCCTGGCCTGGGAAAGGGAGGAAGAGGACTGGTCTGGTATGCATTGAATTCTGGGGTGCCTGGAAAATGCTAGAACGTGGGTACATGTTGTTTCATTTAGTGTTCACAGTAATTTGGCCAGAGGGGGATTATTATCCCTGTTTTTGCAAGTGAGGGAACTGGGCTCAGAGCAATCGGGTGACGGGCTAAAATCACACCGCACGGCAGGGGTCAGACGCCGCGTGCACCTGCCCGTCTCATAGCGTCTTCTGATTGCGGCACGCAGTGGTCAGGTGCAGTGGGGCAGAAATGAAAGCCGAACTCAGCGTCCTTCCCCTCTCCCTCGAATGAATCCCGCCTCTGGCCCCTCTTCTGCCAGATCATGTTCAACCAGGGTCCCTGAGTGCCAGGCACTGCATACCATCTTATTTGGTTCCCCAATCAGCGCAGTGAGCATGCGCGGTATCTTAACCCCATTTTACAGGTGAGCTAACTGAGGCATACAGGGGCTTCACGCCTGCCCACGCCACACCGTGAGTACATGCACAGCCATACACTCATTCCAGGTAACTGCATTTAAAAAAAAAAAATTCCCCTTGCCGGCACTCAGTGATGAGGGCCCCTGCTGTGGTCTCTAATCTCCCCACCTCTTTGCACCTTAGAGGAATTAACAGCCAGTACAGCCAGGCCAGGGGTGCTTTCTGACCTTCCCTTTCCCCTCCTAAATTCAACTTTTTTCCTTCTCCTTCTTAACTTTGAAGTCCTTCTTGTGAAGTCTCGTGGGGGAAGAGGGCAGGACAGCTCCATAAATGCTCATTAAGTGGGGAGGGAACATTGAAGTATTTATCTTTGTTTGCAGAGAAAAATGAAGGCAATGGCTATGCTTGCACTGCTAGCGTCCAGTCCAGAGGAATACACGGCCCGTGGTAAGTGCTCACAGATACTGTATGAACGAATGAATGAGATAAAATTGGAGTAGGAGAAAGTTGGCACTGTCATAGCAAATCAGACTCGGATGGTAACATCTGAGGACAGCATGTGGATTAGTTTGCATACGTTATTTACCTCTGTCCGTAATATCATCCCTTGAGCTCGCCTGGAGAGAGGCATTCTGTCCTTAAGGAACCATCTCAATGCTAGAAAAAAAAAATCTCCTCCAATTGAAACATAATTTCTTCCTCCTTGGCATCTCATAGTAATTTAATTTCTCCTGGCATTTACTCTTGTCTACCTCAAAGTCTAGTTGTTGGTACGGAGACAGAATTGCATAGCATTATAGTTAAGTAGACGCTGATCTGGTCCCAGGCTACCCGAGTTTGAATCCCAATTGGGCCCTTATTAGCTGTGTGACTTTAAGCAATTTACTTAACCTCTCTGTGCTTCGTTTACCTCATCTGCAAAATGGAAATAATACTAATACTTTATGTGGTCATTGTGAGGATTTAAGGAGTTAAATATACAATGAGTTAATTTCATCCTTAAAACAGGTCTAGCCACGTCGTGCTGCATAAGCGTTAGCTATGATTGTGGATCTGCCAGGCTGGAGGGCAGGAGCAACATCTTACTTAGTTTACTGTCTCCTTTGGGGCTCAGGACAGAGGTTTGTTGATCCTCCTAATTATATCTGGGCTTTAAGCAAACACATAGCTTTAAGTGGAGGGCCAGGAACCTGAGTCACTTTGGGTCTGAGACTTCCTAACCCCTCTGCCGGGAGCTGAGCTCCCTGCTCCTCTCAGAGGGACAGCGGGCAGCTCCCCTATCAATCAGCCTCTCCCTGGACCCTGCAAAGCCTCCATTCCACCATCTGCACCCAGCCTCCTTCTGCGCCAGCTCCCCAGCTGCTCCCAAACGTGCCATGCTCTTTCTACTTTTCACCCTCAATATGCTCTTCCCTCTGCCCGGGATGTTCAACACCTGCCTTTCCCAGCTATCCTATGTCTACAGAGGCATGTATGCTCATACAGCGCGTCTAACACCAGCTGTAGTGCCGTTTGGCACCCCACTTCTTGTACTGATTCCACGTAGAGCCGCTTCCATCGAATTCCACCCTATAAATATACCATCATTTATTTAATTACTGAGAGGCAGAGAATGGTTTCCAGGCTTGTGTGTCTTTAACAATAGAAACACCCCCAGGAGGAATAGCCCCCTACGTGTCCACCGCTTCGCTGGTACAGGTCTATCAGGTGTGCTGAGCTCAGGCAGCAGGTGAATGGGTGCAGGGCACCTGGATGGGAGGAGCCCTGGGTGAATGGAGAGAACTGCCCAGGCCTCTCTTAGGAGGCAGGTTATCAAAGAATGCCAGCACCTTAGTACCCTCCATACAGACAGCACCCTGGGAACCCGGTGGTAGCTAGCACAGGCTGTACAGCCCTTTTCAGCTGTTCCCAGAAAGGTTTAAATGACCTTGAATATGCAGGTGAAAATCTGGAAAGAATTTCCCCCTGGATATAAGACTGAGTTTTCAGCAATCAGGCCGGATCTAAGAAATCTAAAAAGAAGTGTAACCTAAAAATACCACCTTTCCATCCTGCACGGATTATAGCCCTGGCTTCGGACTCCTCCTGATACCTGAGGGAGCCCCTGCTCAACACCTGCTCTTTTTCCCATGGTGCCAGGTGCAGCCAAAAAGGTGGAGCTTGGCTGGAGGGAATTCAGTGCTGTGCCTTTAACAGGGTGTGCAGCGGCTGCTGCAGTCTCTACCGCAGAGCCTCAGCTGAACCCAGCGCCCCGAGGTGCCACCCCCACAGCAAGCAACCAGTGGGGCCCCCCTGAGCTGCTTGGCTTTGGTGATGCCGTGAGTTCACAGTGTCTGCAGATTAATACCCGGGGGAGGAACAGCACAAACTCTGCTTTCCTTAAACAAGGCTCCCAGAGGTTAAATTAATTTATTTGAGACAAAGTGCTTAATAGGGAAAAAAATAATTTCAAACGCTTAGCTCGGAGTTGCTTTCAGATACACACAACATTGTGTTTTTACAGAATTTTCAAACTTAAGCCCTGAATGCAAATGGGTTGCTTTTTAAATTTTTTTTCATTTTTTTTTCACATGTTGGGAGGATTTTCTGCTGTGATTTTGCTGTTTGGCCAGGGCTTACTTAACCTCGTTATAGCAAAAACGTCACTCTTTTAAGGAATGTGACGTTTCTCAAGATCATAAGGCACGACCGCAGAAAAACAAAAAGCAAAACTAAGTATAAGAAAAAATAAAAAGGATCGTAAGACAGATGAGCCTTTTGGAAACAGGTTTTCGTGCATGGTCCCTGCCGTATTAGCTACAGTCCTGGCACAACTTGGGTGCGGTTGGAGCGTTTGCCTTCAGCCTCACTTGGATAGTCTTCCTCGTGTTCTTTATATAAGATCTGCCTCTTTTTCACGAGCCTGCTGTTACATAAAGGTATATGGAACACAGCACCAATTAAGGGCCTCTCCTCTCCTCCTTAAACTTCCCACACCTTTCAGCTCTTACTAACAAAGATGAGAAACCCAATTAGGCAATTTAAAATAGCAGGTTTTTACGATAGCCCCGTATAGGCAGCTATATATTATTTCGCTGCATCTTGTACCCTGCGAGAGATGTCCAAAAAAGGAAACAAGGATATTAATATGTCCCTGTTCCTGGTGGATCATAATTTAGCTTGTGGAGCTAAATCATCATAGAAGAGCTGAATGTTCCAGCCCATCCTGGGATGCTCAACATATTTCCCTCCCACTGATCCCTTTATGAGGAAAGCAAAGCACTAGGCGGAAAGGGAAAACGCGAGGGTCCCACAAACTTTTGCTGTATTGGAGCTTTTGTCTTCAGAGGAGTCATTCAAGTAAGCTAGTCACGATGTCCTCGGAGTCAGAGGCAAAAGAGTGAGGGGCTCAATACGTTTACACGTATGTGCGGTGTTTGCACAAACCTTGTCAATGCCTCTTTTTCAACTTAGATTTTTCTCTCTTTGGAGGCTCCTGCCACCTTATGGCCAAATTGCACCACTGCAAAGCACACTGTGTCTTGCACACCCTGGTAGACCTCTCTTGGACCAAAACAATTCAAAGGGATGTCTTTCTCTACCAAGTTCATGTGCCCAGGTGGTAGAACAGAATGTCTGAGTGGTTTTTTCCAAGTCTGTTGAAGAAACGTTATTGACTCTCTTCTGTCCTCAAGAAAACTAGATTTGGGGTTTTCGCCTTTGCCATTAACCAGGTGTTGAGAGGTTTAACCATTTTAGGTTCATGAACATGATGCAGAGGGTGAGCAGCTCAAGATACTGCCTCATATCCTTCCAAACTGGGTTGAAAAGAAAATATCGGTGGGTTCATGCAGGCTGCTATGTATTACTTTGCTGCATATTATACCTTGAAAGTGATAGGCAAGAAAGGAAACAAAGACACTAATATTTTTCTTAGTACAAGGATATCCTAGACACATGGGGTGAAAAGCTTATGAAAGTAGGGGTCTGTTTTAACTTGGAGAAAGTTTAGACCATCATACATTTGACTATGTACAACTTCGTGGGATCTGTGATGATTATTATAGCGTATTTAACAAAAACCATACTCATACTAAGTAGAATTAAACTGTGGCAGTGAAAGTAACAAATATGAAAAGTAAAAACCTTCCAGCTTATTGTCTATTGTTTTGGGTGCTAAGGTTATTTTGTTTGTTTGCATGTGTGTGTGTGTTTGTGTATGTGTGTTTTTCTATAGTGTCTCCTGAATCAGGAATATGGTCTGACCTTTTCTACCCCAAACCCCTCAAACTACCGTGGATTTATGGTGTGTTTGCAGGCTGGTAGGTAGGAAAGGGACTGACATCTGAGAGCTTTCTATATCCCAGACCCTGTGAGCGTGTTTTCAGATACATCTCCTGTTGCATCCCAGTGTGAGCAGGCCCTGGATTCAAAAGGAAGGGACAGTGAGGACCCCCCCCCCAAGTCCAAGCCTTCCTCCCACATGCCTAGGAGCAGCTGGAACCCTTCCCCAAGGGAACCCTTCCCCAAGAGACCAGCCCACCTTGAACCCGTACTAAAGTGGATAGATAAAGTCATGACCCAATGCTTAACATCTATTTGTTTCTCTTTCTCTTTTCTCGGTAGTCTAGGAAAGCCTACGAACCCCATCTCAAAATAATGTTCTCAACCCCATAAAAGAAAATAATAGGAAGTCAATTATATCAAAAATCACTTCTAAGAATTTTTGGGTTTCAAATATAATTACAGTCTAATTATTTCAGAAATAAATTCTGTCTCCCCAGTAAGATTACAATACATTTTTAGGTCAGCTGACAGTCCTCTTCTTGTTTTTCCTAAAACTCCCCTTTCCAAGAATCCCTCCAGATCTCTCCCCCTAAGTACGCTTTTTGAGTTCATCAAAGACACAGTTCTCTTTAATAAGTTATAAACTCATAGGTGAAAACCAAACGTAACTTAAAATACTTCAGTTTCTCATTACTCATTACTACTCATCTTCTGCCAATGGGGAAAATAAAATTCCACCCCCTTAATTAATTCAGTGAATATGAATAAAAACATCAACTTGCTTTTTTTTTTTTTTGAGACAATCTCACTGTATTACCCCAGGTAGAGTGCCGTGGCATCATCGTAGCTCATTGCAACCTCCAACTCCTGGGCTCAAGTGATCCTCCTGCCTCAGCCTCCCCAGTAGCTGGGACTACAGGCCGCCATGCCCAGTTATGCGCCCAGTAACATTTAAGGACCACAAGATAAAAGCCCAGACTAGGCTGAGAGTGGTGAAAATATAAAGGGGAATCAATAAAAATGGTTTTGGGGGGTAAATAAGCAGGACTTAATGACTGATTGTTTATAGAAAATAAAGGAAAGGAGTGAGTCAAAGATAATGAAAGTATTTCAGATTCAACCATTGCACAGAGTTATCACCAGAAATGGGGAAGACGGGAAGAGAGTCAGGAAGCTGGTGAGTTTGTGATGATAAGGAAATATCGTCAAAAGTGGAAACCTTCTATTGTAGGGGGAAAGCATTATAGCGACAAATCCTGCTGACATGATAATTTTGTAGTCATCTGTGTACAGATGTTCACCTCCCTGGGAGTCTTGGAAATGAGATGCCATCGAGGTAGGAAGATGCAGACCCAGAAGCGTGTAGGACCCCAAGAGCTAAGAGAGCTTTGAGATGAAAGAAACAGCCCATAAGCAAATGCTTTTGAGAGACCAAAGGGCTTGCTGGCTTTGTAAAAATACCACCTAAGCAACCTGTTGATGAGACAGAGCTGAGTTCACTGCTGAGGCAGAACCCTGCTTTGATAGAGTCTGTGTCGCATCTCAGAGGGATGGGCAAAGTCAGAATATATATGAGATCTGAGGGTTTGGTTTAAGGTAGGTCTTTTATGCAGGGTATTGTTAGAACGATAGTTATGATAGGATTACTGGACATCACAAGATGAGGGTTTTCAGGTGAAGGTTTGAAGAGATCTGTAGAGTAGGAAGACATTGGGTGCTATGTACTAAAAAGTAGAACAGGCTGATATTCTTCTCAGTGGGTTTTTCAAGAAGTTCCTGAAATGAATAATAAAGTTATTTGTAACTTTCTTCTTATTAGGCAAGAGTTTCCTGGATAGGGGAGGGGAAAAAATACCTTTTTCTTCTATTCTCTTATATTCAGCACCTTAGGTCTGCTAATTAAATGGACAAAAGAGAGATTAATTGGGGAAAAGGCATAAAAATGTTTGAAGTTCATGTTTTTGATTTTTACATGCACAGAAGCCTTTATAGAAAAGAAGCAGAGACACAAAGAAGTGGTTAGACCTGGGGGGTTATATACCATTTTAACAAAGGGTGATAAATTGCGAAGAAGTGACAAGACAAAGGAAAAGGGATTTGGGCTTCTAGGGGTGGTAAGTCACAGGAACGAGGAGGGGGCTAATGAAAATAAGGGCTATTTTAATAAGGTGTGTTCGTGCAGACCCATCTTGGTGCCAAATTTCTGTGTCCAGAAATAATGGTGGTTTTTTCCTCTTCTTGGCATGGGAGAGGGAAGGGGGGAAATTTCACAAAGGGAATTTTATGCATTGCTTTTAGATAGGGGGAGGACAGACAGAGAGCTCTTTCTGTATCTGCTGATTCTTAATTGACTTTAGCTCACAACAGTCCTTATGCCAAAGTCGCATATTTGGATGTCATGTTCTGATCCCCTTCACTGGAACAGTAAAGCCCATGAATGAAGACAGTGGAAGGGTAAAGTCACATTATTGAGGACAGTGGAGTAGCATGTCATGTTGACACAGACAACAAATCATGTGACAGAGGTGGTTTTAAGTCTCAGAAGTAACGAATTGCCAGCAAAGCTAGTTAGTCAGAAGTTGTTGATGCTCTTTGAAGCCATGGGGGTTTGAATTGCTCCAGAATTCACCCAAATGTAGGCCGGGCACGGTGGCTCACGACTGTAATCCTAGCACTCTGGGAGGCCGAGATGGGTGGATCGCTCAAGGTCAGGAGTTCGATACCAGCCTGAGCAAGAGCCAGACCCCGTCTCTACTAAAAATAGAAATTAATTGGCCAACTAAAAATATATAGAAAAAATTAGCCAGGCATGGCGGCACGTGCCTGCAGTCCCAGCTACTCGGGAGGCTGAGGCAGGAGGATCACTTAAGCCCAGGAGTTTGAGGTTGCTGTGAGCTAGGCTGATGCCACGGCACTCTAGCCCGGGCAACAGAGTGAGACTGTGTCTCAAAAAAAAAAAAAATTCACCCAAATGTACTGTCTCCATTCACAGCTGCCCCACTCCCACTTTCCAATCCCCAAGGCCTGCCCAGATGTAGTCCAGTCCAGTCCCACAGCCTGCGGTGTACTCTGCCGCCTAAGCTGAGTCCCAGCAGAATGGTGCCACCAGATTGTTTTCAGCTACTCGGTCGTCGAGGTCCTTATGTGCATACTATTGGAACGCATTGGCAGGGCTGACTCCAAAACACCGCATTGCAGAATGAAAAGCACAAAACTTTTTGCAGTCTGCCGCAGTCCTCCTCGGGCCAAACATTCACTGCAAAAAGTAGAGAAGAGAATTGTTAGATCACCACCATGTACAGGGAAGAGAAACCCTTGGCTTCCCATATTTGGAATATTTGTGTAGCTCTGAAGCCTAGGGTGAGGGAGGAGGCTGAGCAGTCCCCTGCCCGCCCCCCCCCCACCCGTGGCCTTTCATCCTCTCTCTGTCTGCTCCCTGTTGACAATTATGGCAGGAAGCAGCCTGCTCCCAATTCCCTGAAAATAGAACAAGAAGAGCAAAGGATTTGCTGGCTGGCACCAGGAATCTCAGGAATCTTCATTCAACTCCAGCATTCTCAGATATCTGCCTTCCCTCCCAGGGAGAAACAGAATGTACCCACCCTGAGGTTGAGCAGATACACCGCACCATCTGTGATCACAGGGATGTTTTTTTTCCTCAGAGGCATATTTTTTTCCTTGAGAACTTTTGTCTGCAAGCCGTCCCCATTAACACGCACGGCGTGACACAAAGCCCTGACCGCGTGCGGCACGCTCACCTTTCACAGTGGAGGTGGAGGCAGCGGCTCAGATAGGCACCTCTCTATCAAAACTCTCGACTCTGTGTTCAACGATTTTGTTCTCCGTGTCAGTTCCTGCCTTAGAGACGGCTGAGATGGAGAATTGCACCGTGAGTCAGCTAAAAAGGATGCTCAGGGGACGGAGGTTCTGCAGTGGGTTTGGCTGCATCTAATGCACAGTCCTACAGCTGACACCTAGAGTTGGCACAATGAAGACCAGCTATTCTCTGAGGCTGGCATTGACACTGTGTTAATATTCATAATGACCACAGCTCACTGGATCACCCTGCGTGGGTGGCACACACATAAATTATAGTCCATAATACCAGTGTGCAGCAAATATCACATTTTTCTCCCTAAACCTAAAAACAATCTGATATAATCTGCATCCCCTTAGGTTGCCACCTAATTCTGTCTTAGTCATTGTATGGGTTCCCTCTGTACAACCCATTATTTGAGAAAATCCTAGGAGCCGTTAAACAATACAGGACATTAAGGGAAATGCCCTCCAGTTTTCAGCTGACAAGGTCACGTCTGATTTGCCCATTGTCCACAATATAGACAAACAAGGGACTGAGTCTACCTTTCAACTGGGTAAATTATTTAACCTCCCTAAATCTCAATTTCCTTTTCCATAAAGTAATCCTCTCTATTTCATTGTGAGGATGCAAAGAGGGAAGGGAAGAGAAGCACATGCCGGACCCAGAGCAGGTGCTCAAAGGGTCTTTTCTTCCTACGCCGCCCCTCATAACATGTCTGTCCCCAGTCATGCCACGCTTAGTTATTCCTACTTGGTCCCCAGCAGTCCATGAAGTGTGTAAGACGGAAAAGTCACCATGCACGCTCTGGAGGTGCTTGTAATGTTTGAGCACAGAAAATACAATTGCTAGGGCTCTACTTTAGGCTCAAAAAAATTCTGCCACATCATTTTTGCTGCTGTACATAATGAGGGCAAAGAAAAATTGCCTCCAAAGCGTGGGATGCCTGGGGACTACAGAAGACCAGGAGGTATAGATGACGATGAAGAAGAATCTGTGATTATTTCTGTCTCCAGATGATGCAGTCGGGATCACCTTGATTCCCTCATCTGGAAAATGTGCATCTTCCACTGGGCAGACATACCTGCAAATCACGAAGGCATGGCCAGCAGGCACGAGCACATTAGTTAGAAAAAGGGGCTTATTTATCTCCATCAAAGCCGGCTGCCGTGTTTTCTTTTCTGACATTCCAAGCGTGTTCTTTGACTCTGCAAGTCATTTTGCAAACCTGGGAAACAATGAGAATGACAAATGGGATATATCCAAACAGAAGCTGGGGGCAGGAGGGGAAACCCTTTCCATTTTGCTTCACAGCTTTATAAACTTCACTTTCACACCTAACTCTTCTTGACTCTTTCCTCTATAAGGAAATTAATTTTTGTGACAGCTATAGAGATTTTTCCCATGGAGATTATTAGAAATCTGCCATGCATTGGACTAAAACTGACCACCTGGATGCCTAAGCTATTAAATCAGTACCTTTCAATAGATGTTGTATTATACTGTTTGCTAAGTGGTACTTTAATTAGTCTTAAAAGATTATGATTCCTGTATCTATAAATTCGTAATAACCACAGCAACGTTAGATAACAGTAGGTGTTTAGCACTCGTTGATTGGTTAAGTCCTGTATTGGTAACATTGTACACAGGAAGGGGAGTCAGATATGTCACATCTGTGCAAAAGAAAGTCCCATAAAGGCAGGGCAGAAACTCCAGTGTATAGTCCATTTGGTAGCAGGGACTTTGTCTTCTGTTTTTGCTACAGCATCTATCACAAAGCTGGGTATACAGTAGGTTTGCAATAAATGCTTGGTGAATTGAACCTTCTTCTGGTGCAGGTGGCATAGAGATGGGAATGGCAACTCAAGTGTATCACAGTTCCTAGGTGTTTATTTCTCCTGAAAATCGGTCTAAGAAAATGAAGAATGTATTTGCCGTGAAAGACAGCATGTCAAATTTTCTACCTTGAACTCTAATGAAACCGGCTGTAAAAGAAAATGATGTAAATAAATTCTTTCGATAGGCTCAACAACAGCCTCAGGAGGACGCTAAGTCACGGCTAATATGCATATTATTTATGAGAAGTATGGCAATAAGAAAGCAGCATAAATAATCAGAATAGAAAAACATCCCACTGGGCTTCTTAACCAGCAAATTAGAGCTGTTTCAAGGGCATTCGGCACCCAGGGTTGTCACATCCTCAACCTGCTCCTCATTCCCCCTGCTCCGTATGTTCAGTGATTAATTAGGATATATGTTCAGTTGCTATAACAAAGACTCTACAATTAAAAAAAATGGCTTCAGCCAAATTAAGGTTTATTTCTCTTTCATCTAAAACACCAAGTAGGCACTCCAGGGAGGATACAGTGGCTCCACAATCTTGAGGGGCCCAGGCTGTTTTTATTATATTTCTCTGCCATCCTCAACTTGAGGCTTTCACCTCCTATCCCAATGTGGCGGTTCTGCCTCCTGCCATCACAGCTGCCTTCTAGCCAGCAGAAACAGAAGAAGGGAAGTTTAAAATATGCCACTTTCCTTTGAAGGCATAACACAGAGATTTCTCACATTCGTTCCTCCAGAATGCGATGTTTTCGCCAAGTACAAAGGAGGCCTGACAGGAAGATTTTATTCTGGGCTGTTCTGTGCATAGTTAAAATTTGAGATTTGTATTATCAAAGGAAGAGGATGAGAATGGATACAAGGGAGCAATCAGTAGTTTTTGCCTCTCTACGTCTGCTGTTTAGCAATCTTCTCGCTCTTTCTGAGTGACCTAGAGCAGTAATTCTCAAACTTGGTTAGGAGGTGAAGTACCTGGGAATCACGGCCCACACGTGAACTTGAGATGTTGAATGCCAATGTTTTAAAAAAATGTCTACTGTGGAACATTAGTCCCACAAGATAGACTGGAGAGAAACTATGGTGCTAGGGTCAAATACTTTTGGGAAATGTGACTCCATCCTTTCCTGAGGATAAGTAGGCACATTCTCATTTTATAAACTCTGAGGAGGCAGCTTAATTTTGTTTAACCAATATTCCGCAAATACTGGTCATTTGAAGACTTTATTTTAGGTAAGCCCCAAATCCCACAAAATTAACGTGCTGCTAAATACACATTGGAAAACAGATGTCATTTCACTCTCCAAAGTGGGAACAACTAGCAGGAAATATGACTGCTAAGTGTAATAACAAGAAAATCACAACTGTAAGCTCTTGTATTCCAAAATAAAACAAAGCCCTTGGACTAGGGATACTCGGGTATTTCTGAGTCTCTTGTTTTCTATGTGTGTGTCTGTGTGTTACTTTTTCACTCCTTTTATCCCACAAGGGTAGCAGGTGCAAAAGGCTTTAGCAACAATATAGGAAAATAACTTGTAAAATCTTTTATGGATTGATTAAATTCTACCAGGAATTGGGAAATTCCCTCCGCAATGTGTGAATGAAACACCTGAGCCTGGGTCACAAAATAGTCCACGGGAGAATAGCTTGAAAATCAATAGGCTTTTTAAAGACGGTTTCTGCTTTCGAACACATGTAACCTATTTTGGGAGCCATGACTCACCCACAAGATATAGCAAGGTTGAGGATATTTTTCCCCTATGTGCTGGAACTTCACACTTGTACGAATTTCCAATTATTATTGACCCTTGCCTCTCAAAAGTTTTTAATAAATAACAGCCCACTTTGCTGATTCATTAGATAGGAACAGCAATTTCACAAACTAACATATAGGCTGTCCTGCATGACCCCCCATTAAGAACCCTAAATTGTTTGCATGCTTCACATACTAAGACGTGGTCTCCTTTTTTCCCTTCAATGTGTCAGAAATAGCAATATTTTCAAAATTCAGGGCACATGGACCCTGGCCCAACCCTGGTTTTGGGGATCCATTGGTAACTTTTCCCATTAAATGTTTCCGTCACTATAAAATGGTTAATGTAAGTGAAGATTTTCTGTTTGTATAGAACAAATTTGGAGGTAACCGAGTTATTATAAGGCGGGTAACCTGAGTTCCAACCCATTTGTCTCTTCCTTTTGCTTTTTGTTTTCGGGTGACCTTATACATGCCCATGGCTTCAATGTTGATGTAGACCAGTGATGTTAAGTCTGTATTTCCAGGTCAAAACTCCCTCCTCTAAGCCCCTAACTTTTCTCAACTCAGACACCGAGCAAGATGGTACCACAATCCACGCAGCTCCCGCATAAACCTGAATGTCATCCAAGACCCTGTTCTGTTCCTCCGCTCTCCTGCCTCCCTCTTTCACTTGTGAGGACCCTTGAGATTACGTGGGGCTCCCCTGGGTGATGTAGAGGGAACTTTCCATCTCTAGGCCAGTAATCACATCTGCAAAGCCCCATTTACCATGTGTATTGCTTTGCTCATACTGCCACAGCAAAATACCACAGACTGAGTGGCTTAGACACACAACAGAAATTTATCTTCCACCAGTTCTGGAGGCTGGAAGTCCGAGATCAAGGTGTCGGCCGGGTTGTTTCCTTCTAAGGCCTCTCTCCTTGGCTTGCAGGTGGCTGTCTTCTCCCTGTGTCCTCATGTGGCCTTTTTCTCTCTGTTCATTTTCTCTCCCTCTTCTTACAAAGACACCACTCCTATTGGATTAGGGCCCCACCCTAATGCCTCATTTTAATTTAACTGCCTCCTTAAAGACCGTATCTCCAAATACAGCTATAGTCTAAGCTAGTGGAGGTTCAGAACTCAACATATGAATCTGATGAATTATTCATCAATAAAAAGGACACGATGCAGCCCATAATACTAATTCAGCCCACTTGTGAGTTTTTTAAACCTTGATTGAGTTAACTGCTCTATTCTTGAGTTTCCTCCTCTGTAAAACCGAGAAGTAAGAGTACCTACCCCAAATGCTTATTTTAAAGAGTAAACAAGATAATTCATGACCTAGTACAGTGCCAAATACATAGTTTGCATTCAATAAGTAATACCTAATTAAAATACAAAAGTAAAAAAGTAATCTGCTCTGACTGCCTATCTTTATCTTTGGTTGGAGCTGTCCCTTGGGAGTGTCCTCCCATTGCATTAGCGCAAGCCTAGGATGGCCATAAAAGAGAAAGGGAAAATCTGCACCTTCAAAAAAATTGATTAAAAAACATAAAAAATAAAAACAAAAAAAATTGATATTAAAGAGAAAATGTAAATTCTCTCTTAATCAGTTTTGGCTTCAGACAGTGAAAAGCAACACAAAGAATATTCCTAATCCCCAAGATGGTGGTATTAGCAGGTAGGGGCTTTGGGAGGGGATTATCGATTAGGTCAGGAGGGTGGAGCCTTCACGAATGGGATTAGTGTCCTTAAAAGAAGCAGCCTGAGAGAGAGCCCCGGCCCCCTCCACCACGTGAAGACGCAGAGAGAAGGCACTGAGTGTGAGCTAGAAAGTGGGCCCTCCCCACCCACCAAATCTGCCAGTGCCTTGGTCTTGGACTTTCCGGCCTCCAAAACTGTGAAAAACAAATTTTCATTGTTCACGAGCCATCCAGTCTGTGGCATTTTGTTATAGGAGGCTGAACAGATTAAGATGTGCCCTTTATTAGCTCATTAGTCATGACAAATGTACCATACTAATATAAAATGTTAATAATAGTAAAAATTGGTTGCGTAGTGTGTGGGTACTCTCCTACTTTTGTAATGATTTTGTAGATATAAAACTATTATAAAACATTTAAAAAAAAAAGATGTGCCCGTTAACTAGGTCGAATTCATTGTGGGTAAGGTATTCATCAATAAGAAGTGTTAACAACTATATATTTGTATCAATAATTTAAATTATTCAGATGTCTAAAGGCAATCATTTTCAGCCTAGGAAACATTAATAAAAATAATTCCGAGCCCCTGGGGAGTGGAGGGAGAATGTTGCTGTGTAGTCATTAGCATGTTTCAGTTTCAAGGGGTGGACCTGCCCAGCTGGCTGGAGTCACAAGGGATTTTACTGGCTCAGGTAAATGAGCAGCCGCTTTATGCACAGCTGGCTGATGTAATCAGGACCTGGTTTCTCTCTCCTCACCTTGGCTTCCTCAGTCCCAACTGGAAGTGGACCAATTGAGCAAGAGCCAATTTCATTGCGATTGCTTCAGGGAAACAGGAAGCTGACAGCTGAACTTTCCTTGTGGTTCTAATTTGAACACAAAATAGAAACAAGAGAACTAAAACTAAATAGCTAAATAAGTAAATCTGGGGAAGTGGCTATTTGCATGTTATGGGTTGACTTGTAACCCCTCAAATCCCTATGTTGAAGCCCTAACCCCCAGTAGCTCAGAATGTGACTGTATTTGGAGACAGGACCTTTAAAGGTGTGATGAAGTAAAAACAGAATCATTAGGGGTGAGCCCTAATCCAACAGGACCAGAAGAGATTAGGACACAGACACACAGAGGAACCACCATGTGAGGTCACAGGGACAAGACGGCCATCCACAAGCCAAGGAGAGAGGTCTCAGAAAAAAAAAAAAAACTCTGCCAACACCTTGATCTTGGACTTCAGTCTCCAGAACTATGGAGAGAGATATGTCTGTTGTGGAGGGCATGCTTTGTTAAGACAGCTCTGGCCGACTAATGTAGTTAGCTAACTGGCCACCTGGCCAATGCATTTTCAGTGCCCACCTTGTACCCAGATGGGGGCTCCCCTCTGGCATCAAGGTGGCTGCCAAGGATCCTGGGCCACCTCCTTCCCGGTTCACAGCCCAGTGCCAGGTGGGATTTTGAGGGCCACTCTGGATGGAGGGCATAGATCGTGTGTGTCATGCAACAATACTTTGCATTTAGAGTATGATTCTTTCTTTTTGGTTTGTACTTTCATGTTGGTGACCTCCCTAGCTATTCTCTAAGGCAGAGCCAAGCATCTCTTTTTGACTTCTAAAAGAGGCTTTTGGAACCCATGGATCATAGTTGTGAAAACAAAAGCTTTTGTTTTGCATGAGCCAGGCATTGGAGGAGGAAAGAGAAGGCTTTTTCCCTTAAAAGGCAAAGCTTGAAGAGAAGAGGGCATAACATCTATTCACTGAATTGGACTAAAAATAGAAATTCATAAAGAGTCAGACCTCCCTGCCCTGCAGGGAGGATGAAGGATGAAGGAGGAAAAGGATGAAGGAGGAAGAGGAGAGAGCGTATGGAGCCTCCTTGACCTTGAGTATTGCACGGAGAGGTGTGGCGTCCACGTCAAGGAAATTCAAACTCAGACAGGTGAACACCCTCAGTCTGCAGCACTGAGAGGCTCAGGGTGGCCGTCCCAGAGACCACGGCCACACCAGGCAGGGCGGCATGTCTCCATGCTGAGTGGCATTGGCAGTGCTGTCCTTATGCCAGGCACGGAGGCATCTCATCAACAGCCGCCTGCACAGGACCTGCCAGTGGTGGAACAGGGTGGCACCTCTGAGAGCCTCAGATTTTGGCTGGATTGTGCAGACTCCTCTTTGGAGACAATGTGTGCCCGTGTAGGGACAATTTTAATCTCCCCCAAATTGAGGGTGATGCCTTGGACACTCAGAGAAGGCAGAGATGTTGGGGAAGGGAAAGTCCTAGAACCTGTACTTGTACGGGACTGAGCAGAGCTAGCTAGAGATTTCTGCCCCGTCACCCTCACACAGCAAGCCGACAGCTGAACCCCTTTGTATTTGGGCACCTCCGGCCCAGGACTCCTGCAGTGCCCTGGCTGACTTAAGCCTGGTCTTGTGCTCCGCCACCCTTACCCTACCGTGGGGAGTAGATCCCCTACGTGCCTGGACCAAAGATGGGAGAGCCCCCAAATGCAAACAGGAGGCTGGTACCAGAAGGAGCTGAATTGCTGCTTTACTGGCAGTGTAGGTTTGGGCAGAAAAAACAACAATTATCCGATACATCCTGTATAACATCTTGTTATATTAATACGTACAATTGACCCAGAAAGAGAACACTGTTTTTTCCCTCCCAAATTCACATACACTACCCAGAAGCTCTTGACCTTCCTGGAATCTTTGATCAATAGTCGTTCGTGGTCTGTGCGTAACAACTGCAGAATGTAAGAGGCATCCTGATAATTGGATGATAAGGCCAGGAAGGGCCAGTCTTATAGGAGTAATGGGAATTCATACAAAGAAAAGGAGTTAGCTATTTGCATAAATATTTCCAGTGTGCCAACCACGTTAAATGATATTTTGCAAACGTGGCTCGGGGGACTAATGTATCTCCCATGGATCTTCAGAATACCGAGGTGCCTGCCCCAAATCTCGTCAAGAAGACACCAATAAGGCATATCATGGGTAGTGACTGGAGGAGGGTGTGAAGGGAACCTCCAGGGTGCTAGTGTGGTTCTGGGTCCTGATCTGGGTGTTAGTTACCAGGTGTATTCGGTTCATTAAAAAAAAAAAAAAATCACTGAACTCTATACTAATATTCTGTGTTCTTTTTAGTATGTGTTTACATTTCAAAAAAAAATTTTTAAGAGTGAAAAGGCAGAAAGACAAAGAAAGAGACAAAGGGAGATGCCCTTGTAAATTATGCTACAACCCAATGTCTAAGAATTTTGAAGCTGTCCTCCCATGACAAAAGTCACTGATCATTGGTAGGGAATATGGACATACAAGAATTTGGCAGTGGGACAGTTTTAAAGTTTATCCAGGTCTTTGTATGGGAGAAACAGACTGACAGATGGAGTGGTTACAGAACGGGCTCTCCTGTCACAAGCAGAGAGGATGCTCTTGGGTTCCTCACTCACCTGGTGTATGTCCAGTGTTTTCTGATTGGCGGCCATGCTCCCTGCCAGCCACAGGGGCCTGACTGTTTCCCAGATACTTTGATACCAGCCAGGAGTTGTACCCAGTGCTGGCTGTAAGGCCTCCAACCTCTGTTAGCACGAGTCTACCGTCCTTTACTCAAAATCCTTGGGGCCAGATGTGCTTAAAAATGCAGATACTTTTAAATTCTAGAAAGGAAACATAGTGCATATATTAATACATAGTATATTGGCATTATAATATATACCACACACACGTATGCAGTGTATCAATTATGTAACATCTCCAGCAGAGTCTCGGGCAACTCCATGAAATGAAACACGTATTTCTGGAGTGTAATTCATGAGTATTCGCATGAAATAAGATAAAAGGAGACTAAATACTTCATGTCAGTTTGGGGAAGTTTTGCTCCCTAGTAAGTACAAAAATTGTTAAAGATTTGGAGATTACAGGTTACAGATGAAGGATTCTAAACCTATATATACTGACCATTTTAAATCAGTGAATTATTCTGAGTTTATAAATTTAACATAACTGTTATTACTCTGAATATATGTCTTAGAGTCTGATACCCACCCACCCTCGCCCCCAGATAAATTGATAAGAATAAAATAAGCTGGAATTGGTCAAGCCAAATAAGCCACTGGGCAGATTGTCCCTCTCTAACGAGTGGCCGTCCTGGGAGGAGTGGATGACAGCATCCTGCCGTCCTCTCCAGCTTCCAACCAGGAAACGTTACTTTTTGGATATCATGCCCTGCCTAAGATTTTCCCCTTCACCCCTTTCTAGAAAATCTCCTAAGAGACTTCAGTGGTCAAGCAAATAGTTGCTAAAGGAAAAGTCATTCAGTTCAATAGACTGAACAAATATTTGAATCTGTGCATTAGTTCTGTGCTATTTTAACCTACATAGATTCGATCCTCAAGTTGCCGTGAGGTGCCCTAACAGAGAGAGTCAATGTCCATGTTTCTAAAACATTGATGGCTAGCATCAGGATTTGGCTGCAAATTTAAAACTGGGAGTTTTCTGCCCTTCTGTTTGGGGAGAGTTGGGAACCCCATTTGGAGGGTTTTTGGGGAAAGAAGGAAGGAAGGGAGGGAGGTAGTAAGCCCGCCCAGTCGCTGCTTGGGAATGGAGAGTTTGGGAAAACATGGAGCTTAATTGCTCTGGTTTTGTTGTGTGCTGAATTGCGACTCTCCAGGCTGTCTGGAAGGAGGCCATGAAATGGGGAGAGGTTTTCTCCCTCTCTTTAGGCCATAGAAACAAAAGGAGGAGGACGAGGTGGACATGGTCAAGGAAATGCCACTGTGGAGGGTGAGCTGGCCACAGCAGTGTGGCACCTGGCCAGGCGCTAAGCACAGAGCCAGCCAGGAGAGTCCCACCTGCCACCCAGGGAAGAGGCAAGGCTTAAGAACTCTGTCGGCAGTGATGTCCATTTTTAGGTTTTGGTTTGGTTTGGTCTGGTTTGGTTTGGTTTTAGTCTTCCCTTTAACCCTCTGTTTGCAAAGCCTTGTTAAGCATCTTGGAGGAGAGCGCTGAATCTGTAAGGAGAACAAATACAAACAGGAAAGAAAATGCTGAGGCTGGACACGAGGTGAGAGGAGGTCAGATAGCCAGATAGCTGTGGTACAGCCCGTCTCATTTATTGACCGGGGCAGGCAGCCAGCAGTTTACAGAGAATATTAAAAGCAAGGATAGACTCCTGTAAAAAAGAAAAATCAATGGAGAATGACTTGGCACTTCCAACAGTGCAGGTGACCGTACACAAACAGAAAGGGTGGCAGGGGTCACAGAACAAGAGGCACAACTTCTGCCTGGGAGACAGACACAGGACAGGGCAGCGTGAGACCTGCACAAGGACCAGACAGCGTGACCCCGAGATCGATTTCAAATCTTGCCTTCACCGCCCAATGGCTCTGTAACTTGGGAGAGTCCTTGAAAATTCTCTGAGCCTGTTTCCTCACCTAAGAAATACATTTGCTTATTCCTGCTTCATTAGACATGCATAAAAATTGTTTATGTAAAGTTTTTAGCAGATATTCCATAAATACTCGTTATTAGCATTGTTTATATGCTGATTAAGGTTTATTAGGGAAGACTGGAAATTGATCTCTCCTTTAGAGTTTATTACATATAAATCTGTTGGTGAAAAATGCCATTCTCATTTCAGAGGATGGACTCGGTATTTAAAAACAATCCTGTGTTGTACTGATGAAACCTTAGGAAAAAGAAAATTTTGAAATCTACCAGAGTCCCAAAAATGTCAGTATCCAATGTACCAAGTGTTGATGGCCATATAATGTAACTGCGTAGTGACTTCCAAATATTGGTGTTGGCAATGAAACAAGGAATAATCATGTTGGAAAGCAATTCAGCAACATGACCCAGCATTTCTACCCCTCGTTATATGTTAATATCCTCTAGGAACTTTTCCTCTGGGCAACAAGGAGACGTGTGAGCATCCTTACTGCAGCAGTTTCTAATAGAAAACAAAACAAAACAAAACAAAAAAAACCTGAAAATAACCAGATGTCCATTAGCGGAAGAATGAATTAGTAAATTCAGTTGTAGACAAACGACTGACTCCCATTCGGAAGTTAAAAGGAATAAAGCACAACAGAAGCATGTTGCAGGAGGATTTGTACAGCGAAAATGCTACTTATACGATGCTTATAGCCATTCAAGGCAATGATACGTTGTTTGGAAAAATCAAATAGTTAAAACAGAAAAGCATATGTGATAATTGTAAACATCAAGGATAGCCGTTACTGCTGAGGAAGGAGGGGAATGTGACTGATTGGTGGGGGCGACAGAGGGAGCTTCCAGCGTATCTGTAATATTTTCTTTCTATTAAAAGAAAAATAGTTTGAGGCAAATATAGCAAAAAATTAAGCAAAATTAAACAGAAGACAAAGCTGGGTAGTGAGTATATTGTTCGTCATATTAGTCTCTCTACCTTTCTGAATATTGGAAATAGTTCACATTAAACAAAATCAGGACTTCAAGGTTCCTGTAGGAAAATGGAGACCACCTAAATCTGAGTCTCTTTACACGTTCTCCAAAAACCATGCAGATGAGCTAGTAGGAGAAAGATAAAAACACCCGTGATCAATGCCTACAGCAAAACTAGGAGACAAAGAATATTAAAAATCTCATGTAAGTGGGGAAATGAATATCTAAAACCAATAGGACAGACAGCTGCAGAGCCCGTATCAGAATGAAGAGTCAGGTGGGGAGTCCATGGAAATGCAGCTGGTGTGACAGTCCAGCCGAGAAAGCCACGAAACTCAATGACAAATTCTCCTAGGAGAATTCAATAAGGCAGCAGGATAGAAAATAAACATTGAAAATAAACATTGAAAGATCAATAACTTTTATATGTACGATCAATCACCAGTTAGAAGGAGTGATGGAAAAGAAAACGTCATTTTCAGGAGCAATAAAATAAAAATAAAATTCTTAGGAATACACCAAACACAAAGATTTGCAAAAGCCATACAAGGGCCACTTTCAAAACATGCCTGAAAGACACGAAAGTTGGAGAAAGGAAAAGGTACTCCTTGTCCTCAGTTAGGATGCTGACATTTGAAAGATGTCAGTTCTTTACTAGTTAATATGTAAATTTAAAATGGTGCCGATAAAAATAACAACCATTTCTTTTTGTGGAGCGAGACAAGTTGATTCTAAAGTCTGTCTGGAAAGACAAATAAGCAAGAATACCAGAAACTGGTTGAAAAAGAAAAGCAAAGAGGGAAACGGGTCCTACAACATAGTCAAACACAGTATAACGCCTCTATAATTAAAAGCGTTGGCACGGCATGGAAGTAGATGATCCAATGGAACAGAATAGAAAATCCAGGAACAGTCCCGAGTACGTGTGAAATTTAGTATATGGTGATGGTGGTGTCTCAATTCACTGAAGAGAAAATGGACATTTCACTAAATGATGTCAGGGCAACAGGATAGCCATTTGAAAAAAGACTAAATTGGACTATATGTTATGCCACGCACTAGAATACACTCCAAATGGGTCAGAGATACAAATGTTAAAGAAACATTAAAAAAGCACAGGAACCATGAGAAGCATGAGTGAGTTCCAGGTGTAGGGTGTAGAAAGTCTTTCTACCCGTGTTTCGAAATCTAGAAGCAATTATGAGAAGATTAATAAATTTGACCATATAATAATAAAATCTGTTTTGTTTTTACGTGATAAAATCCCATCCACAAAGTTAAAAAATGCACGACAAACTGGGATAAAATGTTTGCAACTTATATAAAGAGCTCTTAGAAAATAAAAAGAGAAAACATCAGAGAGAAAGAAGAGTAAAAGAGAAAAACCAACATATCATAGAAGCAGACCCACAAATGCTCTTTAAGCATCTGAATAGAGAGGTTCCGCCTCACTCATCCTAAAAGAAATGAAAATCAAAACTACACAAAACAATGCTACAATTTCACACTTGTCAGACTGGCAAAATTTCAAAAGGTCGATAACACATGTTGGTGAGAAAATAGGGCCATGAGCACTCTCGTGCATTGCTGGTAGGATGGCACAATGGTATGCCCTTCCTAGGCAAAAGGTATGAAGGGGAATTTGAAAACAAATAACAAAACCATAGATGCATTTATCCTTTGACTCAGTGATCCAACTTCTACTTTCACTAACTGAAATTCTTTCATTAGGAGATGCAGAAGGAATTGGCATGGTTTAATCTCCCCATCCACATACAGTTTTCCTAACGCAGAAAAGTAGAGAGCATCCAAGCATCTGAGGCCAGCGATGTGACAGCAAGGGCACCTCTAGGTAGTCCAGGGGAAACAGAGTCAGGAGGAGATAGAGTGGCAAGGGGTAGAAATGGGGGGAAGAAGAGGGGGTGTCCAGAACATGGCTTGCTTTTTGCAATCTTCTGGAATATGATGCATAGGCTTGGATTAAATGATTAGGGCAAAATAGACTAGGGCAAAGGAAAAGTTGAAAAATTTATTCCAAATTCACTCATTTCCTAGCTCTCCTTCTTAATCCTACAACGACAGCATTTCTCTGTAACAGTCAGAATTTACCCAGTCACAATGACCTTCCATATGGCAAAGAGACCAGGCGAGCCGGTCGTATTGAATGAACTTCTGAATTTGCTTTACAGATGTGTGAGATTGCTCAGGGAGGACAGACCAAGGGCCTCTGTGCACGATCACTTTCACTGTTCTGTGCACAGCAGACGTTTGTCGCAAAGCTTCAAGGTGAATGGCATTCCTTGGAATTGTGCAACATGCAGCCCTGAGGGGGATCTGTCTGGATTAGCAAAAACCTGTCCCAACTATTAATATTTGGAGAACAACTAGAAATGGCATGTGCTTCACTGTAGCATCATCTCTGGGCAGGAGAGGGACCCTACCATCCCCCAAACTCAGGCTTCCTTTAGTAATTAAACCTGTACTCTAATGGGATATTTGCTTTTAAAAAAAAAATTGTTTAGGTGGGAAAGGGAAGGTCGTTCTTTCCCCAATTTAGCCATTTTCTGTCTCTGTGCTTAGAAGGATGATTTTTTTTTTTTTTACATTCACTAAAGTGTCACTTAATGAGAAGGGCAAGATGTTCTCTAGATAATAAATTATTAATGGGAACTTTTTCTTCTAGAAGGAAATTAAATGAATAGCTGGTAGTCCTGTTATTAGGTTTTGAATGACTTTAATTTCTTAACACCAACTGGAAAAAAATAATGAGTATTATAATGTATAATTTTGTATAATAGTAATAATAGAGATTTTATCTGCAATCTTATTATTCAGTGAGAAGGTTACCAAGCAATTTACCAGAGTGTGGGCAAGGATTATGAAATGCCACTTACACACAAATGATAAAACGTGTTTCCATGGTGAAGGACTGGTCAAAACAGGGTAACATTCTGGCTCACTTGAAATGTATCAAAGCAATGATTATCTGAGATAAAAAAAAGCAACTTCATTCTCAGTCCGTGAACCTTTTGAAAAAAATGCGAAGAATAGCTGAAAATTAAAATCTAAATCCCTCTTTCTGAAACTTGCATGTTGATATCATCCAGAAAGTTTTAAAACATACTGAAGCCCAAGTCCCATCCTCAGAGACTCTGGTTTTATCAGTGTAAGGTGCAGTGTGGGAACGGGGATTCTTAACACTCCCCAGGTGATTCTAATCTGCAGCTAGTTAAAGAAACTAATTCTAGATGGTGACACATCCTTCTGGCCAAAGACTACAGTAAAAGTGAAGCTTATTGTTCACATATATGAGACTCAACGTTAATAAGGGTTTTGTTTTAAGGGTAATTGTATTGGTGTGTCTAAATACCAATGAAAAATAGAAATATAGGAGGAAATATAGAAATAAAATAGAAATACAAAAGAATAATAGATGCTATGTAGAATGTAGATGCTATTCTATATTTAATAGAATAATAGATGCTATATTATTAACATAATAGTATTATAGTCTATATATTATGTATCCATTAATATAATACATTAAATAATAGAAATATAAAAGAAATATAATCTCAGAGTTTCTAAAGATTTACACTCAAGTAAACGTAATCAGAACTATATTAGTAAACCATGAGAATAAATTTTATTTCCAGAAACTAACCAGTATTTATGCATTTTGAAGAAAACCAGTGCCCTCACCTATAAAATCAGGTAATACTTGAATTACAGGAAAGGCAACAGATTTGGTTTGAACAGCAGTAAGGGCAACATATCTGGTTTCCATTCAAACCTGAATTACGTAGCCTCATTACATTTCACGAAGTCAAACTATCATATAGATGTTAGCAAATGATCCCAGAAATGCATGGGTTTGATCAAAAAGGACATCAGATTTAAATCAGTGAGGAAAGAGCTCACTGGTGCGCCAGACTTCATACATCCATTCACAAAGCATTTCTTGAACACTTATTACTTGAAAAGCATTGCTGCTTTGTGAAAATAGAAGAAGGAGGACTCCAGCTGGATCTGTAAAGTGTTATTATCTAAAAAGAATCTAAAGCAAATATCACTAAATTACACCATTTGTTTAGTGTGGCTGATGAATACATTATGTCTGCTCTATTCTCATGTAGGTTTGAAATATTTCATTTAAGAAAAGTTGAAGTCAACGTGGACTCTAAATTGAAGAAATCTACCATCCAGAAGATGAAAGGACTCAGGAGCAACAATAACGTAAGTTTGAAGGTAACAGGCAGCATATAATAGTAATGTATTTCTCACTCTTTTTAAATTTCATTTTCTTTCTTTTAAATTTCAGAATATTACGGGGGTACAAACATTTTGGTTACGTATATTGCCTTTGCATCACCAAAGCTAGAGTTACAAGTGTGCCCATCCCCCAGACAGTGTGATCCGTACCTATTAGTTATGAATTTACCCATCCCCTCCTCCCCCCCCACCTGCCTGGCACCTGATGAATATTCCTTCCATGTGGGCACCTAAGTGTTGACCAGTTAGTACCAATTTGATGGTGAGTACATGTGGTGCTGTCTCTTCAAGTATCGTAAGTTTTTCCATACTGGTGATACTTCACTTTGAAGAAGGAGCTCTAGCTCCAACCAGGGTAATACAAGAGGTGATGGTTCAACATTGGTTTTTATGGCTGAACAGTGCTCCATGGCATATAAATATATCACGTTTTATTAATCCACTCATGTGTTGATGGGCACTTGGGTTGTCTCCACATCTTTGCAATTGTGAATTGTGCTTTTGACAGTTCAGAGAAGGTGTTGGGTGGACATCTTTCTGTGTGGTGGTTCAGGAACCCAGCTTCCATCATCACAGCCTGCCGTATCCTACAGCCTCTTGGTCCGTCACTGGTTGTGGGGAACAGAGGGAAAGATTGCATGGGCGGCTTTTCATGAGCCAGACTGAGGTCTTCCATACATCATTCCTGCCCATTTCTGCTGTCTGGAACCAGGTCACATGGCTGCCCTGCAGTGGAGGCTGCAAAGCGTGGGTTAGCCCTTTGCCCTGGAAGAACAGGAAAAGGGTTTGGTGAGCATCTCGCCAGTCTGTCGGTGATTGTGTGTAGCATGGGAGGGCGGATGAAGTGCTGAGGAAAGAAAGTGCTTAAAGGAAGGAAACGCTGTGTTTGGCAAAAGGGGCAGAGGAACGTTTGATGGGAAAGGTGACATCTGAATTAGAACTTGAAAGACTCGTAGGATTTGGAAGTGCAGAGATAAATTTTATTTGGGGTGGGGGTAAAAACTGTGTACAAAGGTAGCAAGATAGAAGATACAGAGCCCATGCAAGGAACAGAGAACAAAGGTGGACGAGTAGAGCTTACATAAGTTGGGCTGATATTCGGTCGGCATGCGCAGGAAGGCTATGCAAGTTGCTCAAAGAATGAAATACTTCTGAACTAGGTGTAAAAAAGCCACCGGTCCCAGCCCTTGAGTGTCCACATGGCCATCCCGGCTGCCACCTGGGCTTCCTAGATTGCCCCACCGTCCCGGGAGTTGTCCCCAACACCACAGGGTCCTGCACGACCCAGCTCCAGTGCTGGGACCCATTGGTTTTGATTGTTAGTGTCCAGATTTTCCTGGCTGGTACATATTTTGCACATCATCTCTGAGCACAGGATTAAGAGCAGGGTGTAAGAGCAACATTTGGAGATGTGGGCTGGAGTTGGTTCATGGTGTCTTCAAATGCCGCACTGCAAAATTTGGATTTTATTCGTTATGGGGGAGGAGAATGTTCACCACAATTTTTTTTTTTTTGAGTAGGCAAGTAATATGATCAGAGCTCTGTTTAGAAAGATGATTTGACAGCAGCTAATTTGGGATGATGTGAAGAGAGAAAAAGTAGAAGCACGGATTAAATGATCTTTGTAAATGAATGCCACCAGGTTATTAAAACAGCAGGGAGGCTCCATCTAATTAGTTATTACAGTTATTAAGATAAGGAAAATATCACCAATAACTAGATCAGACTTGGTCTTATTACTTTGTTCTAATTACTAGTGTTTATAACTATAATTGCTATTGCTTTATCTATATGCGTGGAGGTGTTATTCTAATATATGTCCAGGGCTCTAGTGCTAAGATTTGCAGAGCATCATTGGATCACCATCCTCCACACTCTCCCTCAGTTATCTCTGTAAGGGCAAAAACTTGCTTGTTCTGCCTGTTATTCGAGGCAAATATCAGAAATTTCTCCATTTTCATATTTTCCACTGTATTACCCACCTACGTACACATACATACACACATGAGCAAGTGCACACACATGTACAAGTGCACACCTACACTTATAAACAAGTATACACACGACCAAGTGTGTGCACACATGACCAAGTGTGTGCACACACATGCACACGTGGGCACACGCCAGGCTACTGGCATCTGCGAGAGAATCCTACACCTGCCCCGGTGTGTTCACAAGAACCTACTTGCCTGCTCCGTCTTTGTCAGCCCCGTATCCCAGGTGGTCATGATTTCTGCCTTTTTCTTTCTAGAAAGAATCTAAGAATCAGAGGACACACAGAGGGGAATTCTGGAACAAGCAGGTTTAAGCTCACTACCTATTTGAAAGTTAATAAAGTTAGAAGGAAAATCCACCAAAAGCGAGAAGAGTGAGGTTTAAATATGTATCATCACTGACCACCCCTGGTGCCTGCAGGGTCTGACACGTTCCTGCCACACTGCCTTGGGCCCTGTGCCTGCAGCTTCCCGGGTGTCATCTTGCTGGCAGCAGAATTAGCCTCCGCACCCCTCATTCCAGTGAGAAACTCTCAACCTTGTCCGACTTTATGTGTCCCTGTTGCTCCTTCTGTTCTATTACAAAAGTCAAGTCCATTTGGAGATAATTACAGGGAACATTCTGAGCCACCTGCCTCCTTCGGGTTCTCTGCCAGAGATAAACACCTAGCTTGGGCCTCGCTGCATTTTCCCTCCCCCACTGCCCATAGAGACATACACTAATTAATTAATTTGTCAACTGTTCATCATCTAATCCCCTTCCTTCGGTCGAGGAATCTCCCACCGTGTGACTCTTGGTGGTTGGTCAGATGCCATGTCACTTTGGAAACCCAAAATTAGGACAACCAAAATTTGGACAGTTGTTTTCCCAGGCCTCAGCAGCTGTAGGTTGGCCCTGGGAATAGCCCTCAGCCAATTAGATGCCCCCACTAGGAATTCGCTCTGGAGTCAGTGATGCAAGCAATCAGGGGACCCCAAAGAAGTCTCCCTGGTGGTGTCAGCAGCAGCCCAAAAACAGCATTTAGCTTCCCCTGGGTAGAGCAGTGCTGGGCCCAGGCCCAGTGACAAGCAGCAGAGGTGTCCCGGCCAGCCTCTCCCTGGGGCGTGCTCTAGGGCTCTGAACCCCTCGTCTCCTTTGGCTATTGCATGATTTCTGTTTTCTCCAGCCCCCCGAGTCCTTTCTGTGAGTGATAGGGTATCCTACTAATCAATCCCATTTCTGCTTAAACTAACCAGAGGAACCCTCTGACTGCCACTAAGAAGCTTCCACAGCATACCGCCTCTGGCTCTGAGAGTTGGAAGGGAAGTGAAATTCCTAGCCAGAAGAACAATTGAGAATTAAGCATAGCCAGCAACCATTGAGTAATAAAACTGGACGCAAACTTGATTTGGAACCAATTAAAATATAAATGCGAAAGAATCCACAAGCAAGTCTTTTTCTATCGTCCCCGAGGCTTTGTGAAGGTCGTGTGGACTTTTCAACAGTTTTCAACAGCTGGCTTAAGACACTCTCCGCATCTAAATCCCCTCGGTTAAGAAAGGGATACCTTTTGGATTTGCTTGGCGAGTTCTTGAAGCCAACTTTCTGCAGCGCCTCTCAAAGACCGAGCCACTTTCAGACTTACAGATTGCTCCTAGGGCGTAAAACTTCGCCAAGTTTTGAGAACTAATGTATCCACAGCCACATGTGTTCCAGCAAGTAGAAGCCCAAGGGTGTCTTTCTTATCGAGTGTGTCAGGGACAAATGGGCTTTGGCGGATTCCAAAAAACAAAGGCATTTGGGGAACAATTTTCGGGGAACATTTGCAACTTTCTAGCACCACAGGGCCTCATTTGCTGCCATACTGAATTTCGGCAATCCTGGTTTTGAGAGTTTTACAACACCTGCTGGTAAAGCCATCCAACTCGCTCTCACTGAATTGATAAGTAGGCAAGAAATAATGTGGCCCTGAGAGTTGGGTAATCAGGAAATTCAGGGGGAAAAAGAAAAGATGTAGGGCTCTTCCTCTCTCGGAGAAGCCCACACAAGACAGCGGGAGACAGCTACATTTTCACACAAACTAATTAGAAGTTTTTGGGCCGTACCTCATTAGACTGATTTCATCCGAGCTAAACATATGCAGAGACTCCTACAGTCAACACGATTAAAATAATACAGGATATGAGGCCAGTGTAATTGCCAGCTTAGCAGAGGGGCCTCTCTTTGTCTAGCAAAGACTGTGGAATAGTGGGTGGACATAGGTCCGTGTGTCTCCTGCCTGTCTTAACCCCTGATTAGATTAAGGTGTTAGACCCAGAGGTAAATATGAAAAGAACTGCATGTCAGGCAGCGAGCCGATCACATTGGATAAATCGATGCTGACTACCTTGATTATAAACATACCTGATTGAATCAGAGTTCTGTTTTCCCACTACCCAGGTTTTCACAGCTTCCCTGTAGTGAAAGGTTTTACTTTTCATTTATTTTGTAGAATAACAATTAAAAACGAGTCAGCTTCTCAGGGGATTTCTGGATGTCGATGCTATAGTAGATTGGGCGTTTGATATTGGGTATCCGATGTATCTTCTTTTTCTTTGATATTTTCATCTCTACTTTCTTCATTCCTTCTTTGCTAACAACTGAAGCAAAATTTTCCATTAGGTAACCCGAGGAAAATCACAGTCGTCAGGCTTGGCTCTTAATTTCGACTTTGTTCCGGTTCCTGCCTGCAGGGTGGGCATTTTGTCACTGCAGAAAGGACATAAAGAGATTCTGGCTGGGGCAAGACTGAGCCTCAGGGTCAAGGTCTCACTGGTGCTTGTCAGAATTCTCCCCGCCGGAGGGGGGGAGCGGGGGGGGGTACACTGCTGGGTGGTGGCACAGCTGTGGGACGCCAGTGAGGGGAGGGGCAAGGGGTAGAAACAGGAATCTCCAGGAGAAACAGAAAACCAGTGAGCAAGCCCCAGCCAGGCTGTAGCAGAGGCAGCCCTGGTTCCAGGCTGACACCAAGAGGACAGCTGACCAGCCAGGAGCTGGAAGTGGGGCAGGGTGGGGAGGGGGCAGCTTGGAAGGAGGACACAGCTTTGGAAGTAAAAAGCAGAAATTGTGAGAAGGTCAGGCAGAGACCAGGTCATTGCAAGAATTCTGTCTAGGGCTGGGCACAGTGGCTCACGACTGTAATCCTAGCACTCTGGGAGGCCCAGGCAGGTGAATCATTTGAGCTCAGGAGTTCGAGACCAGCCTAAGCAAGAGTGAGACCCCCGTCTCTACTAAAAATAGAAATTAACTGGACAACTAAAAATATATAGAAAAAATTAGCCAGGCATGGTGGTGCGTGCCTGTAGTCCCAGCTGCTTAGGAGGCTGAGGCAGGAAGATCACTTGAGCCCAGGAGTTTGAGGTTGCTGTGAGCTAGGTTGATGCCACGGCACTCTAGCCCGGGCAACAGAGTGAGACTCTGTTTCAAAAAAAAAAAAAGAATTCTGTCTACAAGTCAAGGGGGAAGGAAAGCAAGACCTGCAAGTGACTCTGGAAGAGACCAAGAGGAACCCTGGGCCCCTGCTCTTGAATGCAGTTCAAGGCAGGACTCCTCCCTTAAGCCAACTTAGCACTTTAGGGAAGACCCACAAACTCTGGGGACCCAACCCAGCAGGGCCTGGTGATGGTCTGGCCTCCACGAGGTTGTCCTGGGAGGGAAGGATGGTCTGAAACACGACAGCTCTATGGAGGCTTTGCCTTCCAGCTCAGCACAGAAGGAAGGAAATATTCTCTACAAGCAAGAGCTATTGTTATATCGGTTGCATGACCATGGCCTCACTGCAAGGGAGGATGGGAAAGGGAGTATCCAGCAGTAGTAGCTTTTGCAATGGTAGGTCGACTCTGACTCCCACCGAGACCCATAAGGCAGAGGATTCCCCACGCTGGAGACACTGGAACCAGACCCAATTGATGGGCACCTAAGAGAATGACTGCCATCGACTGCAGACACCCATGACATCTGTAAGAGATGAAGGGTGGCAAGACCCTGCTAGGGGCTGACAGTGCTGGGCCCTTCACCTCTGGCTCACCTTGCCTTGCTCCTCTGGTTTCATGGTCACCCCCATGCCCAGCCTCCCACTGGGGCGTCTCAGCGTCCACGTCCTCCTTGTTCCCATCGGCCAAGTACCCAGTTCCCGACCTGTCGCTCCCTCTGACCTCTGTACTCTCTGGCCTTGGCTTGCGTTCCCGGTTGCTCGAAACATTTCTGACTCTCAAATTCTGGCCTCTCTCGCTGTCTGATGTCCCCACCCCTGCAAACGGTCCAGACACCACTTCTGAATGGTGAATGTGGAGTCTTCCGTGATAAAGTGTTCTGCACCTCAGAACCGTAGCTCTGTAAAATCTCAAGACCCTAAGGGTAATTGAGTCCCCTTGAATGAGGCTATGGTATATGCGATTCATGCCAAGCCCTGGGTCTCAACAGGTCGCGTTAAGCTAGCTGTACTGCATCCTTAGAAGACATTTTCCTGACTTATAATAATAGGCTCCCCAACCAATCATCCTTCTCATGCACTTCTGAATTTTCAATAACTACGTTAAAATATTACTTTAAAATACACATCTCCTGAGCCGTCTTTTACAATAATTGCCATAAATCTGACGAGAAATTTGAGGGAAGAAGTGGCCACATCCTCACCTCTGCAGTGAAGCCCGTGTTCCCTGCCCAGTCCCTTGGTCACTGTGTCCGAAGGCAGAGTCTCAGCCTCCTGCAGCTAGATTTCTTCCACCATGACGTGCTGTGACAATGCTGATGACACATCTCATACGGATGTTAAAAGAGATACCCAGGAGTGTTTGGCGAGGCTTTTCGAAAAGCAAAATGCTGAGTAACAATCTGGGACACATGTTACCATTCAGGAGGCAAACTGTAATCATTGCACCAGGATAAATCGTGTTCTTTTCCTCACGGACCAAATATAATGCAACATCTGATACACGTTCCGTTCTGAAGAGTCCCAGAGCTAAGCAAGGAGTTTGATTTCTGGGCAGCAACAACATGGAATGAACCCAGTACAGGAGAGAGATTTGGTCTCTGGTCAGAACGAGCTGATCAAGCATCTCTAGCAGAATTTTATGTAGCAGTCCTCCTCCACCCTGGTGGCAACAAATCGCACCGCCATGAACTAACTTGGACTTGGGAGTCTGTCTCCTCGTGTGTTGAGCTTTGTCTGCTGCCGTCTCTGACACTCCCGAGCACAGGCACTTTGGAATTTAGGAAACCTGCTTGGTGTGGTCCTCCACATTTGTTTGCAGCCTGCAAAACTCTCAAACATCCATTCTTCTGTCTGAATCTTAGGGCAGCTGTGTAGGTAAGCTGAGGAGATAAAGTCACAGGGAACCAAAGCACAGACACAAGGGTGCCCAACTTTCCCAAGATGTCACAGAGGATCAGCCATGGTGGGCCTGGGTCCCCTAATGTTTCCTTTTACAGCTGTTTCCCCCGCTACCTCCCTCATTTCAAATATAGTATGTTCTTTCTTCCAAGGGGTCCAGAGAACAGATTTTTCTTCCTTGCTTTTGAAGAAGACATTGGCTGTTTTTACCCACTCAGCATCTCTTCTTTTCTCTGGGGAACCAGCCCTTCCCTATTTTTGATGGTTCTGATGTAGCTGTCATCTCAGACTCAGCTCAGAGTCTCCTCGGCTAGGCCAGAACCTCCCTCCCTCCCCACGTGGTGTATTCCGAACAGGTGACATCCGTATGAAAACGGAGGGATTAAAGACTTTCCGCTATTCCCAAAAGAGTGGATTGGCTTGTTTCTGCTCTTGAGATGCTCAAATGTCCCTGGCACTGTCCTTCCTGAGGCTGGGAATTCATATGTTGCTTTGGTTGGTTAGATTCTGCCAAGCTAACTCACTCAACTCCGTTGCTGCCACGAATCAACTGCTCTTGGGGGGATGGAAAAGCCTTGTTTTTTAAGTCTTAGAAAAGCAAACAAACAAACTTTAGTTTCTGGGAAGCACATCCAAGGTCATTTTTCCTGCAGGCGGGCAGACACTTTTTAATTTAAGATTTGCCTGTGTGTGCAAACTTGGCCTGACATCACAATCTCAGTTTAGGTAGGTTCTACAGCGTCAGCAGAAAAGGCCTCACAGATCGTTCGGGGAGGGGTAACGCTTTTCAGATGGCCCCTGGAAGTGCAAATAGTCACTGAACATCTCCACGGTCTCTGCCTGATAGATCTCAACAGCCTCTGAGTCCGGACCGATGAGCATCTCGGGGAGTCTTAAGTTACCACCTTGCCAAGCATTTTCAAATGCTCTCTGGCCCAAAGGGTCGGAGTGGGCCCAGTTGCTCCTTCTCTGCTCTTGCAAATCTTCCCTTTCTTTCCAGTACTAGCCTTAGACGAAAATGAAAACCCGAGAACACGTACGCTGGTTTTCTCCAAGCTCATCCCCTTGCTGAAGCCGTAACTTTTTCCTGGCCCTCCTTTCCATCAGAGCTTGCTTCCAGCAAAGGACACAGCATCTGTTATGTATTCTACAGCACACGTGTAGTTGAGCCTTCCCTGTCCCAGGGTGAAGCACGCTCGCTGTCAGCTCTCAGCCGGCAGGTGAAGGAAACATCACGGCAGATGGTGCCGGCACCAAGGAGGTCCCAAGGCTGGTGCTGCCTTCAGAGCTAGTCTAAGGACACAGCTTCGGTGCTGAAGCCATGGAAATCTGTTCACATGCAAAAATCCTTACCCTGCCCCCCCAAAAAAGAAAATGCCAGAAGGATATTAGTTTTCTTTATTTTTTTTTCAGAGTATTACGGGGGTGCAAACACTTTGCTTACATAGATTAAAACATGATAGCATGTAGAGGTAAAAAGTAAATCAACTGAAGCACACACAAACCCATATAGGCACACACATACACACAAGCACACACAAAAGGCAAATACTACCCGAAGATAAGTGATGTTGCTCTAACAATTACAAATAAAATAGTCTTTGCTGGGGGAAAAAAGCACTATTGTTGGTAGAGTTAATCACCACTTAATGATAAAAAAGAATAATTGACCACAAAGATTTAATAAGTTTAAACTTATATGTACCTAACTATATATGCTCCAAATGTATCATATAAAACTTTTCAGAATTATAAGAAGAAAATGTTAAATACACGATTAAGATAAGAGGTTTTAACACAGTTCTCTCTGTAATTGGTAAGTCAGGCAGACAACGCATTACTAAGAATAAAGTTGTACAACACAATTAATGAGCTTTATCTTAATCTGTCACGGGATTAGAGTTTACAAAAAATCTTTAAGTGACATAAATAGAATCCTGAAGCCAGCAATTGAAAATTATAAAATCTTCCAAAGATGTGTGGAATGTTTATAAATATGAATGATGTAGTAGGCTAATATTCTACCAACAAAATTCTCTGACCTCAATTCCATGAAATTAAGAAGAAATGCTGTTGAAATGGATTCCGAAGTGTTTATACTTGGAAATTAAAGAACATACTTCCAAATAATTCATGAGTAATTGAAGAAACAAAATGAAAATTTAAAAATAAAAAATACATATAAAAACTTGTGATATGAGGCTTAAGCAAATATACACACTAACTGCATATTTTAGAAAGGAAAAATTGAAACAATGAACTAAATATCAAATTTTGAAGGTCTTCAGTATAAATCCTAAGAAAGTAGAAGGCAAAGTAATATAGATAAGAAATTAAAGAAACAATAAAAAGAATATAATAAAAAGCTGGTTCTTTGAAAAGACAAGATAGATACACACTGAGGACTTAGAAAAAATAGGGAGGGTAAGATAAACAACCTTAGAAATAAAAACAAAGTACAAGTAGGATAGAGATTTGTATACATATAAAATAATAATATGAAATTTTTGTGTCAATAAATTTGAATTCAGGTAAGATTTATAATTTCTTTGCAGTAAACTTTCTGATTCTTTGTGAAATTGTGTTTCCATCAGCCGCTTCTCCGTCTATCTGTGAGACTAGCCGCAGCTAGTGTAAGGATGCTTCGTGAACCAACCGCTTAGGCCGTGAGGATCTGTTGACATGCATGGAAGAAACTGGTTCCCAAATTATTAATTTAATTATTTAATTATAAATTATCCTATGGGGAGCCCTGGAAGCCCATTCTTAAGATTGGAACACTGTCAGTCATGTTGTCCATAACTGGGGGCTACCTGTGCAGTAAGTACATGCACAGAGTATCATGTATGCATTACTGTGTATATGTGTGCATGTCATCTACACACTCATTTTGTCAGTGTGTGTGTAAAATAAGCATAGAAAAAGAGAATGGAAAATTTTAACGACGGCATCTGTGTTGACAATTACAAGTATAATAATTTTTGTTATTATCTCTGTGCTTTTACCATCTTCTACAATGAGCATGTACTCCTTTCATAATCGGGGGAAACACTGTTGACAAAACTCCGAGTATCGACGTGTTGGTTCCGGCAGTCTCTCAGCAGAGGGAGGCCGCAGTATGTTCCCTGAGAACTTGTACCTAGTGAGTTTCCGCAGCTGTGTAACACCTGCAGCATCTGCGTACAACGTGAACGAATCTCTTCGAGGCAATTGATGTAGAAATTTTTGTTAAGGAAGGAGGGAGGACAAAAATGTGGCCAGGAAAAGCTTTTTAATTGGCATCATGAAATGGTCTCTGTGGGGATTGTTTACCAAGCTGGGGTTTTTTCACTGAACATTAGGTCAAAGTCATTAAATCTGAGCCAGGAAAGCATATGAACCACAGTGGAATGTTTGCCCAGCCTGCTAAGTTACAGGCTTTGTAAAAAATTTATTTCACAACATTACTGGGGTGCAAATGTTTTGGTTACCTGGATTGTTTTCGTACAGTTTGAGTCAAAGTTATAAGTGTGCCCATCACCCAGATAGTGTGCATTGTACCCATTAGGTGTGAATTTACCCATCCACCTCCTCCCTCCTCCCATCCGCTTGATCAGCGCTCACAGTGAGATATCACCTAACTCCAGTGAGAATGGCTTTTACCAAAAAGTCCCAAAACAATAGATGCTGGTGTGGACGCAGAAAGAAAGGAACACTCATACACTGCTGGTGGGACTGCAAACTAGTACAACCTCTATGGAAAGTAGTATGGAGACACCTCAAAGAACTATATCCTTTTACTTTGGTCATTGACTTGTAGAATACCCTTAGGTAAAGTCCCACAACTTAATTTCTCATCTATAAAGTGGGAAGACTAATCTCTGTGTTAGAGGTCCACCACGGTTTCCCACATGGCCCTCGCTGACCTAATCTGTATCCTGACTTCAAAAGATCAACAGTGGGACATGCGCCCAGCTCCCCAGTTGACAACAGTTTCTTTCTTGCTCAAACTCCTTCGTGTGACAGACACATCACTGATTGCCAGACGCCATGCTAGGGAAAAGGTATTGTGTGCAATTATGTTTGAAATGCGATTTGGGTTATTTAGAAATCTATATTCTGTGATTAATAAGATAATTAGATACAAAACAATTAAGTGAAACGTTAACTCTGAAGTGTTAGATCTTGCTGTATGTGCATCATCATTTCTGTGTATCCCAACACACAAAAACATCCAGCTTTGTGTGTCTGCTTCACATCATAACCCCTTTCTTTCAGAGCAAGGAATGTGTTCTGTAAAAGTATTCCAGGTAGTGCTTATATTAATTGTATACAGCTATAGGAATATATATATGTGTGTGTGTGTGTGTGTGTGTATATATGACTGGGCCATGAGGTGCCCACATATTTAAACATTATTCTAGGTATGTCTGTGAGGATGTTTCCAGGTGAGATTAACATTTGAATCAATAGATTGTCCTCCCTAACATGAGTGGGCCTCACCCAATCATTTGAAGTCCTAAATAGAACTCAATAAGCCTAAATAAAAGGAAATTCCTTCTGCCTGACTGCCTTCAATTGGGGACATAAGTTTTTTTCCTGCTTTTGGACTCTAATTGAGACATTGACTATTCCTGGGTCTGAAACCTGCCAGCTTTTCAGACTAAAACTGTACCGTTGGCTCTCTAGAACCTCCAGCTTGCAGACTGAAAATTGGGGGGCTTGACTACCTCCATAATCACATGAGCCAATTATGATAAATCTCTCTCTCTCTATATATATATATATATACACACACACACACACACACACACACACACACACTATTGGTTCTCTCTGGAGAATCCTGTCTAATCCATATTTTGATACTGAGAGTGGTTCTAGAGAAATAGAATTTTAAGAATGTGTTCTCTGAATTGGTGCTTGGGTTTCTAAAATTGGCCATCTAATATGAATATGTTTAAAGACACTAATGATTCTACTTCCAGTAGTAAAGAGAGCTCTGGTAGTCTATGGCATGATCTGGCAATAGAGATACACGAAAGAACACTGTTGGATATTCCAAATCAGCCGCTTGTAAGAAGCAATGATCTGGGTGACTGTGTATATGATACTCTCAGACATTTTTGGCAAACTCACGCATAACTCTAACAGTTTGGTTGGTTGGTTGGTTGGTTGGCTGAAACATGAACCAAAAGTGAGTTGAACATGCCAGACATGCCTTGGTTTAAGGTAGAAGAAGAACTTCAAAGGCGTAGGGAGATTGGAATGTTAAAGTAGATTTATCGTTTAAGACCTACTTGCCCACACTGGAAGGATCCAGAAGACATACCTTTCACTACAGCTATGAGAAATAACTTTGGGAGGGGAGCCCTGGCATCTTTGAAGAGTTCTGTGATTGTTCTCTGTAGGCCGGATCTTATGGTGGGACGCATTGAGTTTATATCAGTATTTAAATATTGTTAATTTCACATCATAGTATTTAAGTTATTGAATATCAAGAAGAGTAAATATCACTCACAGACTATACATACCTCAACTTCTGGAGAAGGAGTTACTGCATTTTCAGTTGTACACAGGACAGTTGTGTTGTGTTAGGCAGAATTGTGACCTTGTTGTTGTCTTCATTTGAAGATTAAGT